>KK117301.1:290152-316620 GCA_000611955.2 Stegodyphus mimosarum | reverse complement strand
ATTTCATTTAAGCTTATTACATTGAATTAAATCTACTTCGTCGATAGTGCATAAACCACAATATAATAAATAACTGCACTCTTTAATATTCACTATATTTGTTTAAAATAGCGACACTCTTGCGCTAGGTTCACTTAACAGCGTTACATCTCATTCATTTTATAACTCAGAATGCACAAAAATTAAGTATATCATCTGAAGAATTGCTTAATCGTTGCCACATGTTCTGTTCAAATACTATATTAAATTTAAAACGATGTGTAAAAGAAATTAAACAAACAAGCAAAACCAAAACAGTTTTTCACATACGATTCAGTATTTCTCATTCAATTAATTTAGTTCTCACTTCGCAACAAGGCAAAACTACATAAAAACTACATAAACTATATATAAGTATTTATATTAAAAATTACGAAGTAAATCTTAAACACTTTGTAGAGACATTAGGTTATTTCGATGCAGGAGACATGAAAAATATGCAATGCCTTCACCGGGGATCGAACCACGGACCTCTGAAATACCAGCTCAGTGTGCTGACTATTACACCACGAAGGCACGCTAAGAATGTGGGAGATATACCTTATAACTTATTTCCTCGAATAAATTCTAGAATGAAAAGCATGATTTAATTCGCAATAATAAAAGAAGGCATTATCTTTGTTGTTGCGAAGCTTAGTTTCTCTAGATTAGCAACAAATCCACTATTCTGCTACGTTAACAAATATGGTGCTATACAGCCAGAAAAATTAGGCTTAGCCGCACTTTTAAACAACGTTTAAATTGTTGACAGTTCTAAATTATAACATTAACATGTAGATTAACCTAAAGGCATAAAAACCGCAACCGAAAGAGAAGAATCACATAATTGTATCATTTTTAAAGCAAAAAATGCACAATTTATCAACATATAAGACTAAAGAAATTGAACTCACTGAGCCGAGTAACACAGTGTTATATACTTTGGGTGTGACCGATTGCAACCAAAATGGGAGGTGCACATCTACATGTTACAGGAGTCCTATATACAAATTTTCAACATTCTGAGGCTACTCGTTTTTGAGTTATGAGAAATACATACACACGTACCTACACACACAGACGCCACAAAATATCTCTTCAGAATCCTTTTAAAATCATTTTTATAAATTTCTTTAAGAAAAAGAGTCCTTTATTTTGTCCTTACGTACGGCTGCACGAAAACACATCCTAAAATTGCATTCGATAGCAGTTAAAATGGATATTTTTGTTGAAATATGATACCCAAATTTTTTCGCGATTACAATACTTCCTTTTTACTTCGTACATGCGAGTAAAAACACTGTAAAAGCTATAGTTTTTCTGTATTTAAATGCATGATAGGTAATACTGTCAAGAACAAAGGAAAAAAAATAGTCAGAGTTCGGCTTCAAATGGAAAAAATATTCCAAATACATATCGAAGGAGAAAACGGAATATCTCGAGTGTTGCAAAGGTAAACTATTTACTGTTAAAAACCATCTGCTAAGAAAGTCGCAAAATCATTCAAATTCTCAGTCTCAACTGCAAACAGCGTCATTTATGCTGATTTAAATCTTAAAAAGGAGAAAAAACATGAAATGCATAGTCTTTCTCCAAACATATCGCCGAACGCAAAACGCGCTGCAGAATTCTTTATGAGAAGCATTTATCCGGACAAAAATGGAAAACTTTTGTCCCAACAGATGTCTCATGGGTGTATGCAAATAACTGCATGAAAAAGAGATTCATTTACTATCATCGAACAGAAGGAAAAAATCTTAGAAGCCGACTCCATGAGAAAATGGTTCAAATAATCAAAAGAAAGGTTTTCAGAGGGATTTATGATTGCTGCTCGTTTTCCGTATGACGGCAAATTAAAAATAAAGAGAGTGGAGGAAAATGTTAAGATCAACTCCACATGTTTTCGGGAATATGTTTTACACCTAATTTTCGAATATGAAATACCTGCGACAAATTTTCACAGTAATATTTAATGAAAGAATTATTTAAATTATTCAAACACGAATTTTAAAATATAATATAAATTTTCCCATCATAAGACCAAGATTATTTTTATCAAGAACAATGGTATAATGGTTAATTATTGCCACACGGCCAAGACAGATTAATTTTCAAGAGTAACATTTTAAGTAAACTAAAAGGGAAAATACTACATTCCCTCTCCGCCGCCGGTCACGTGACCTCGTCGGCGACAGACAAGGTAAATAGTAAAGAAAAATTTACTCCATCGGAGGGAGAAAGAATTTCAGCAATACGTTCTCTTTACCCACAGTGCCATCAATAAGTACAGCTACATCAAGGCAAATGAAGCAGCCGCGTGTCAAAATCTACTGTTAATTTTCTGGAAAGCAAGAAACAGGCATCAAGATCATACCGTTTACCCATATGGCTACTAAATCTCTCGATGTATCACACATGTATTTTTGCGCTTTCTTTTTTTAAAAAGCGGATAATCCAAACGTCAACGTACAAACCTCCCTGGACTTTCGCAAGCTGTTGGGAAATACAGTATAAAATGAGAGTAAAAAATAAGGGTTATCAAAAGGAACATTTAAAATACAAGAATTTTAGGTAAAATATTTGTGTAAATATAATGAAAATCATCTGAAAAACGTGCGAACAGCTTTGTGTATCATATAACATATTGTGTATCATATATATGCATATAACACAGGATATATTTATATATATGATATAATTTACTAGATGGGGCACTGGAATGACAAAGCTAGAAAAAGTTTACTATTACAGTCTCATATCTTTATTCTAGTCATCAGATCATTTTTCTTTTAGACGAAGAGCACTAAATTACATATCCGTAGTGATTTAAATTAGATAATATGCAATTTAAGCTTTTTTCCGTCATAACTTATTAAACAAACGGTAAGAAAAAAAGACAAAGCAGCTGAGCTTTTCATAGCATACGATGGCAGTCTGACTAAAAATGGCGCGTAGAGCTATTTATAGTGACGGTTACATAACATGCCAGAGTGTTCTCGGAAGTACTGGTCTAGGGGGAAGATCCTGAAATTGCGGAAAGTTAAATTAGGGGTTGCCTGTTCGCGTAGAGCAAAGCCATCGCATTTTTTATATTTTACATATATACACACATCGTATCCGCAAAAGTACTTAATCTGCATTTACTTTGGCAAACGTTGGTTGTAGACATTACAAATGTTTTAACTGATGCAAAGGCTCATATTTGGAGATTTTTAAACTTAAAAACAAATCAAGTCTTAAAAATTAAGAAACATAACTTTTTATACGTTCCGTTGTTCCCTGTAATTAGATAAAATTTTGCAAACCAAACTCAGTGGCGCAACAGCCCTAGTGGGCTACGGTCTGCACTGCCCTTCTCTGCTTTCTTGACCTTTTGGGGCCCCGGAGTGCCGGAGTGCAACAGGACGAGTGGTCAGCTTGTCGCCAGGACCCCCACTATTTAGTTCCCAAGCGAACTTCGTACTCATTTTATCGACTCACTTAAGGGATGAAAGGCTGAATCAACCTTGTCCAGCCCGAGGATCGAACCCAAGACCTGTGGTGCAGCTGCGCGATGCGCTAGCCACTTCGCCACTGGGCGTCTGATAAATTTTGTTCTCGTTATAAAAAATAAAACACTTATAGAATCATTAGGATTTTTGAAACAGGAGTCGTGAAAAATGTGCAATATCCTCGCCGGAACTCGAACCTGGACCTCTCGAATACGCGCCGAGTGTGCTGACCATGACGCCACGAAGGCATGTTAAGAAGGCGGGAAAAAATACCTTATTCTGAACGTTTGATTCATGTTCGACGAAAATTAATAGATACATTTAATTTAAAGTTTTCGAATTCTTTACGTTATTTAAATTTGCATCTAGGCGTCGGTTAATCAATTAATTTAAATAATCGAGGTTGATATTTTCCTCTTTGGATGCCATTTAATGACATTCCATTCATAATTATTATTGTCTTTAATTATAATTTTGTTGCATTTGATAGGTCAAAAAATTTCCATGCCTCCCAACCGGTATAGTGGTTAGCGTCGCTGACTGCCATGCCGAAGGGCTCGGGTTCGAATCCTGGAGAAGGCATGGATGTTTGTAAATGTATAGTGTCGGTGCGGCATGGCGGCACTTTAAATATGCGGCGAGTCGAAAGTCCTCTGGTGTGGACTGACCCGGGGTGCTCTCCCTCAAAATTGGGGGTGGAAAATAGAAGTCCAACCTCTCTTCGGAATAGGCTCTGGCAATCATTCTTCCATGTGCTCATGAACACAACAACAAAAATTTCCATACATGTAATTCATAAATTTTACAAGTCTAAAACTTCGCTGTTAATAGTCTCATGAAGTTATATTACGTACTTTAGAATAATAATCCAGTAATTATAAAAAAAATTTATCCACGTACAATGCTTTTTTTTTCAGTTAGTGGAAGTAATAGTACGAGTTGACTACGCGCCAATATTTTCTACAACACAAGTTCTGTACGATTCTGTGAACAAAATCTGCGTTTGGGAAAAAAGTTACACTAAGCAATATTTTTCACAATATTCTCCCCAGAAATGCTTATCACGTGATCCCCTAACATAAGAAAACATAACATATTTATTAACATATTTTACTTTTGTTTATGTAGAAATGCAAACTTTTCGTTCACCAATCTATGTACCTCCTCCCCTCGAATACGGTTTCAGAATTTAATATCTAATATCTCGGTAAATGTTTGTCCTAAAAGGGGCAGATAGTTTTGTATTTTATTAAGTGCTACAACCGAGGAGCGTATAAAAATTTATATTTCCTAATTTCTATAAAATCGATATCTTTACATTTAAAAATACAAAAACGTGAATCTTTGCGTCAGTTAAGATATTTTTAGTGCTCTTCTGTTATCGGAACCAGATTCAGAAATGTATGTATGTATATATGTGTGTGCAGGCACATACATACGTAAATACATACATATATACACATGCATATATGTGGTACGTATACTCATCGACGACCGACGCTGAGTCATCCAGCACGTGATATACTGCCAGCACAGCACGGTGCGCAGAGGAGAATTGATGGTGTGCGACAATTAGTCATCATCATGTGAAGTGTGTATGGACTGAGCTTAGTTATGTGGTTAAGCAACGCTTATGTCAATTTCTTCTATTATCAGCTTGTAAGATCTCGCTGGCCCAACTTGTCAGAAACTGGGGTAGTTATTGTGGTTATGTGTAAATATACATCGAAACTTAAGAAGGGGTTAGAACCCTTTTTATTTTTTATCTTTAAAATGACAGATGCGTCTACTTCACGCTCACAAACTGCGCCAACCCGGCGGTAAACTCAAACAAAACGTAAAACTAAAAGTAATAATTAGATAAACAAATATCACTACCGACGAGACTCGGATATCCTAAACTAACCGCGTTTTTAATTATCGCTGATATTCAGCAAGATTACTGATTTAACATTTGAAATCTAGCACTTCTGCAAAGGTAGGCACACAGGCCGATACGCTCTGATCTAAATTCTACCGAGCAATCTCTCCAGCGTAGCTTCGAAGCAAAACTCTCACACTCTGGTTCCGTCTACTATTTAATTCGACTAGCTTCCGCTAAATTTGAATAAACTGCGCGTGCTACTACAATTTACATACTAGAATTGTATTCCTTTAATTTGTAATTCCCCTAGAAATGCACGAGCATTTCTAGGGGGAAATGAAGGCTAAACAGGAAAGGAATATTAACTTAAAATAAATGTTAGTTAAAATAAATATAAACCCTACAAGCTGTAATGTTTATTTCATCTTTTATCATCTTTTCATTCCATCTTAATAAATTCGTAAAGTAGATTAATTTCTACTTATCTTGTGCTCTAATTGCGTATAATCCCACATATATAAACACATACATCCGTACATTCATACACAATTACAGAAAATTTCTGAATCCGGTCCTGATAGCAGAAGAGTACTATATTTTTTGTAACTCGAACTACACTTTTCCAACCAATGGTTGAGAAAATAAACACTTAGGCTTTTGTGAACACGTGAGTCTGAATTTTACTATGTTTCACGAGATAAATTGCATCTTAAAACTTACATAAATACGTAAAAAGTCTCAGTTGTCAAACTTGTCTTATATATGAAATACTTTATATTCTTCCATCAATCCCAACTGCGTTTCCAAGTCCTTTACGTAGAGGTCAAGTCCGGCTGTAAATGATATTTGACCATCCTTAAATCGGTGCAGATCATTTGCGAATAAAGGTTCAACCTCACACCCGAGAATCTAGCTATTAGGAAAAAATCTCAAAAACGAATCATTACTTTCAGGATGATTTCTGTCTCTTGCCGAGGAAATGAAAGTTTAAAGCAACAAACGAAAGAACCTTAGAAAAGCAAATCTCCTTTTTTCATGTTATGAAAATTGTTCTATAGATTTCATAGAAATGCATGCGGTTCTTTTGACAAGAACAAATGGTAATTGTGAAAACTGTTTAATTGGCATGACGAACATTATAAAATCCATCAGCCAAACAGAATGTAACACTTGTTTACATTCCTCCGCTTAGGGTTGGCAGTAATCAATAATGTGCAGTAAAATCAAAACTTCCTTCCTTATATTTTTCGTCTGTAGGTTCCGTTTGAATCAACAAAGCCAAATCTTTTTCTTCTAGGTAAACATCCATTTGATTATTTGATCCCAGAATAGCACAGGTGAAAATGGACAATAGCAGCGCTATTTAGCCAAACAATACAATAGGACTTTTGCTTAGTGGGTTGATGGCTTCGATGTATCTGGGATCGGTTATGCTAGCGACAGACAACGATGACATCATTTGGGGTTGCAGTGACTCCATTTTTCATCATGTGTCACTAACCGGTTCAGAAAAAAGAACCAACTTCTGTCTAAGAAACCGAGGAAATTCTCTTCAATTTATTTTTCGTTTCCTAAAGATGAATCCAATACCGAAATTTTAAATTTCTGTAAAATGTTTAATAAAGACATTTCATACGCGGGTTTAAAGCACACGCAAAAAATTACAAATATTTCATGAAACAGGATTACGAGCTCCTGTGGCAAACGTTACAGAGAACTGTTCGTAGTTCATTGACACTGCTGCAGATTCTGAGCATTATTTGTGTTATAATCAGTTCCAGAGTGGTACGACCGCTTTTTCTGGTCATAGATGTTTGTCACGTGGTATGTACTAGCTTATAATTTTAAATATTTTACTTTCTTATTTTCTTTTATAACTTATGTTCTCCCTCCTTTCCGTACGCTATCCTAGTGTAACTGAAGAAACACTCGACGCGTATTCGGGAGGTCCGGAGTTTGGTTCCCCCGGCGAGGGCGTTACACACTTTTCACGTTCCTACACCGTTATAACCTAATGACGCTATACCTTAATGATGAAAATATTACGTGAATGAAATAAAAGTTATGAAAGCCAAGATTAAAATAAGTAGTTATAAATGAAAGAAGAAGAGTATTATGTCAGAGAAGCAGAAACGCAGTATGTCAAAGAAGTAATTATACAAATTTAGCTAACAAATGCTGTTTAAATAAAGCATGATTCAAACATTCGTGCCACACAGAGAGTTAGGGGAAGCCTTAAGTATCCTAGAATAACGAAATAATTTGTAATAGAGTTACTGTACTCGTACGTAGGCAATAAAGCTAGTCATTCAAATAATTATGATATAGGGAAATTATATCATACACTTTATTTGCATGAATATAATAAAGCAAATTTATTGCAGTAAAATTGAGTCCGTCTTCATAACATATTATTGAGATTGTTATCATACATACTGTTGGGATTCTAGCTAAAGAATGAAAGATGTTATAGATTGTAAATAAAAAGACCGAAATTGAAAATCACAATAAAACACTGAGGGTTATAAGTAAAGTAAAAATCTATAAAAGTTAAAGTTCAGATATAATTTATAAAAAGAAATAAAAGAAGTTGCTGTTGGATGTTATAAACTCTATCACAATACGTTTCGTGAAAAAATAGAATAGAAAGGAATCTAATGTCATGAGAAGGATTTGGGCATTAAAAAATTAAAAACTTCTTGATTGAAAAATGCTTACATTAAATTTGAACGTAGAACATATAGAACGAGATTAAGAAAATCTTACGAATTTTAAGACATATTTCATCATTTTACTAGATTTTTTTTAATGAAAAATAGAGCTAATTAACTTCTAAATGTAATATGTTCTCTCTCTTAAAATCATAATTAATTGCTTCAATAATTAAGTTGCAAACCTATTTTTAATAGAAATTACATCTGCCAAATGCACTATTCTTACATTCGTCTAACACTTAGGCACTCAAGATAGTTAATTTTAATTTTTAACAACAATTTTTAAAATTAAAATTCCTATAAATCTGTGAAGTAGGATAGGAGATTTCAAAAAAAGAATTCTTTTGTCGACGAACTGATTGTGCAAAAGGTTATTTCTTAATGTTAGACTGTAATACTTTTTGGGTACTCGAAATAAAAGTATGGATTATATAAAAGTCCTAAGACTTCATAAAATATATTTGAAAGTAGTTTGATACGAGTTCAATGCCTCAAAATGCTGTTCTCGTTTATAAATGAGTTTGAACTTCCCATTAGTCTAAAGTAAGGCAATGTTTAAACTTGTTTTCTGACTCTTTGTTCAAATTTTACATAATAAAAGCATTATTTCCACTTCGAAACTCCCCAAACTGAAATTTGCTTTCCGAATAAGAACAAAGAAAATGCAAAGTGTTTTGTGTAAACACGAGTGATGCCAAAGAATGACCAAACGTTTAGATAATCTTTACGATTTTGAGATAAATGTTGAATTTCGTGGTAGCTTAAAACGTTAGAAACATTTTAAAACTAGATAATCATACGATACAATGGTCGTATTTTGAAATAAAAACCCGTTAAACTAACATATAATTTAACTTGTAATTTCATAACATATTATAAAATAGCATTTCTAAGCTATAAGTGTTATTATGAACCGTTACGCCTAATTTAATACTACCATACTGAAATTTAAATTATTTAGGGCTCACAATAGAATACCGCACGAGGTCAATAAAATATCGAAAATCGAGATTACGGTAGCGTAATAACTTTTTCTAGAAAATATAGTATATTTGTAACTCAAAAGTTAAGCTATCTGTACTATTAAAATCTTTGTCTGTCTGTCTGTTTGCGGCATTATGTCCTCCGGAACGGCGGAGACTTGAGTTTCGAGAAAGGTACACCCCCAGAATCCAAAAATCCGTGGGAAGCCATTTCGACCATTCTCATCATCGTACGACTTTAATTAGCAGAGATATTAATTAGAAACTTTAAAAACGCCCGTGGCAACATTCTCGCACGCTGCAGATACAAATCTGCGTTATTTCGAAAAGGTATTTCTCTCGCATTCTTCGCATGGCTTCGTTGTGTAGTGGTCAGCACAATCGACGTGTATTCGAGAGGTCCGTGGTTCGAGCCCGGCGAAGGCTCTGCTTATTTTTCATCTCCCCTGCTTCGGAATAACTTAGTGTCTCTAAAGTGGCGCCGAAGCTAAAAGATGGTGTTTGATAATTCTCCACGACTAGAATTTGGCGACGCCTAATCCCCAGTCAACCTTTAAAATGGGAGGTATATCAGGTATATCTCCTGCCTTGTTCGCATGCCTTCGTGGTGTAGTGGTCAGCACACTCCGTACGTATTCGAGAGGTCTGTGGTTCGAGTCCCGGCGAGGGCATTGCTCATTTTTCATTTCCCCTGCTTCGAAATAACCTAATGTCTCTACAAAGTGTTGCCACCGCTCGCTTTCAAATCAAAGTTTCTTAATAAAAATTTTATAAGTTTTACAAAATATGAAATATAATTAGCATTCCCAAACATTAATTAAATAAATCTGCCAAGACATAAATTAAAAACTCTCAAAACGCTAATTTTCACTCATTTTTCCGAATGGCAACAGTGTCGCGTGGTGAAGATAAAAATCGGCTTTATTTCGAGAAGTGTTATGACTGTCCCCTTTCAAATCGTAGAGTTCGTTAATAAAAAATTTTTTAACTACAAAACATGAAATAAAAATGGCATTGTTAAACTTTATCATTTTTACGCGATCATATTCTGACGTAGAAGAAAGCACGCGATTCCAGGTGATGTCACTGTATGTTAAAACGTTTTCCAGCATTTTAAATAAATAGCTGCTGTTGGCAACTTTTTCTTGTCAGGTTATGACACGATATATTAATGACACGTTAATTGTTTTATTGATACCGAGAAAATGTTATATTACACTAAATTTAAATCATGACGTCATACGTATTAACCTGAAGTGTCAAATGTTTTTGTTTCCTAGTTTGGCAATAAAAAAATTATTTACGAATTAGTTGTTGCTAGGAAAGATTGAACTGATTTCATTCATATTTAAATGTTTTCATACATTTGTTTTTCAGGGTTACACAGAACGTATAAATTTTGCTTTGTCTGCAGCCCGACAGTTTTTATTAAAGTTTAAATTAAATTCTTGAAATTGTATTTGTTAAATTTAAAACTACCAGGTTTGAAACTGAAGTGTAATTGTTCGGTTTGAAATCAATATCTGCAACTTTTATTTATTTTAACCTATTAAGTTTGGTAAAATTATCCATGAATAATTTTTTTTTCCATTTTATCTGATAAACAAGGAACTGCGTGATTGCAGAATATAATACATTTCCTTTTATGAAAAAAGAGCAAACGATTCAACTTTTGAATCTATACGTTTTTAACTTTAAATCTATCCGTTAAAACTTAATAGTCAAAGCAAGTCTTCATAGCAAGTTTGTTAAAACTTCATATTAGATAATCATGACGTAACAAACAGCTTGATTAAAGAACATGCACATTTATCTTAAGTCAACTAAGGAAATAAATAATGCTTTTCTGATAAATCAACCAAACATTACTAATACTTGGTGTGTTTTTTAAGTAAAGGCCGTTTTGTTGTATACACTAATGGGTGGCGCCCGTGCCACAACGAGTGCTTACGTCGTATCCCGACATTCCTTGGAAACCCCTGTGCTCAGCTGCAGCTGAGTAGGTAACCTGTACCCTCTGTTCCGTGTCTTTAAAATGTTCGAGATTATATGTGCATTCATAAGTATCATAGTGTGCATCCACTAGTATTCCTTCTTAATGCACCCATCAGTGGGAACTTATCAGCGCATTCTTCATTAACGCACTCATTAGAGTGTACTCACCGGTGCAAAAGAAGGACCTCCACACAAATGTCTCTAGCGCATTAAAATCAATATCATATCAGCAATGTCATCGGTGTATTCTCCAATAGTACATTCATCTCTGTGTGTATTTTTTATCTGTATATGTATTCATCAGCGTATTCTCAATAGCGCACTCATCTCTTTGTGTATTCATCAGTGTACACACATAGAGCATTCACCAATGTCCGGTGGAATGCATATCCAATTCCAATAAACTTTGGACTCCTGACTTACTCACAGAACTTAACTTTTAACTTGCATGAACTCTCGTCAAAAGGCGAATCCCTCGAACTCTAAGCAAACTTGTATAATCTTCAGCATTAATATATGCAGTTCATTGTCAAGAAGTGTACCTTTACCTCGGTACCTGCGCCAAATTATACCTTATCCCTCCTCTCACTAGTGGATACCAGCCGTTCACTAACGTATACACCAATATAGATGTATGTATTACAAATACCTGTATAGAGTAAACACGTTAGCATTACTACCTCTCATTATGTATATTCTACGTATTAGCGTAGGTATGTTTTAGTGCAATGTATAATCGGTATAATGTTTGTATCAGTGCTTCAATGTAATTAATGTACTTGTGTAATGTATGTAGTCTATGTCCCTTTCTTAGCAATTAATTTTTTTTGTATTATGTATTTTATGTACAACATCTTATGCATCTCTGTAATGCCTGTTCGGTGCAACCTATGCTCGTAAAAACACATTGTCTAACCTCACTCCTAAGCCCTTGTATGGCCATGTGTAATGTTTCACTTATCTTAATAAACTCCCAGGGGAGGGCGTGGGACATACGCCTGTTTACCTTTGTTAAACACCAGGCGTCCCCGTCCTCCGTCACCTGTCATCTGAATCGACAACAACATGCGAGCGACACGCTTTTTTGGCGGCAAGAAACCTGCCTGCTGCAGAAATTCACCGGTAGATTTGTGTAGTCTACGGAGCTACTGCCATGAGAGAAGGCAAAGTGCAGAAGTGAATCAGAGACTTGAAAGCTGGTCGCGTCAACGTCCATGCTGAGTCTCGCTCCGGCCGCCTATCTGTGATTACAGACGATGTGATGGCTTCCGTTGAAATATAAATTCTTGAGAACAGACGCTTCACAATAAGCACTTTTTCAAACGAATTTTCTAAACTGTCTAAGTCAGTTCTGTACAAGATTGTTTCTGAAAAGTTAAGATTTAAGAAACTGTGCTCCCTTTGGGTCCCTAAACACCTAACAGAGGACCACAAAAACAAAATATTTGAGTATTCGCTGAATTTGTGACTCGTTATAACGAAAACGGTGACGAAATAACCGGAGACGAAACGTGGGTTTCACATATCAAGCCCCGAACGGAAACGACAGAACATGGAGTGAAGACACACACACTCTCCTGTAAGGGTCAAGGCCAAACAGACTGGGTCTCAGCAAAAGATCATGGCGTTCCGTGTTTTTAGATAAGCATGATGCTTTGTTGGTCCACTTCTTGCAACGCTAACCACCATAAACGCGGGAGCCTACTACCAAACCCAGAGAAAGCTACGCAGAGAGATTAAAAAAAAGGCGCGGCATGCTGACAGAGAACTTGCTACTCCATGACAATGAAGGTCTCACACCGCAGTTCAGACTCGAGCTTTATCGGACTCTTTCGGCTGGGAAGTTTTGGACCACCTCGCTTACAGCCCAGACCCTGCGCCGAGTAATTTTCATCTTTTCCGCTATCTCAAACATCATTTCGGGGGCAACCACCCCAACGATGACGAAGACGTCAAAACGGCCGTGATCTCTTGATTATCGGAGCAGGCGGCAAGTTTCTATGACCAGGGTATATAAAATCTAGTTCTGAAGTATGATAAGTGTTTAAGCAAACTTGGGCAACTATGTTGAAAAATAGAGGAACGTGTGTAGAATCTGTAATTAAATTTGATTTTTGAAACGTTTCTTTCGTTTGATTTTATTTTCAAACGGTCCCTTACTTAAAAAACATCCCTCGTATCGACGATAACTTAATTTATATAACCTAATTTAAAATTAACTCTGATAGAGAAATTTTAAGATTATTTTAATTCAAGTTAAAATATTTTAAATTTTTGAAGCAGGACAAGCTGTTAAAAGTTTCTGTGTATGAAGCTAGTTCTTCCATTCTAACGTCAGAATATATGTCCTCTCGCAAAAATGCTTTTACAGCAAGCCAAGAACACATCAGGTAGAGTTTGCGCAATGTACTATACACACAGAAAAAATTTATTTTATAAAAAGCCAAGCAAGCAAGCAAAGAAACAAATCACTCATAACTTATTATGCACCATATTAATATAATTTACGCAGTGAGCTGATTTTACAATATTGTTACGGATTTCGCATTTATTTAGCTATTTATTTAGCTATTTATTTAGCTACTTATTTAGAATTGTAATTAAAACTGTTTTATTTTCGCGTGCAACGCACACGAATTTGAATAGAAAGCTATGTCGGAAAGTAGAAATACAACAGCGCGTGCATTTAATATTCAACAAATATATATCTCGTAATTGCTGTTGCCATCCAGAAAAATCGAAAAAATAGATTTTACGAGAATGTTCTCGTGAAAAAGCTTATAAAAGCCGAATTACAACACCTCAGCTCGGTTGCTGTTGTTTTAAGCGAACTCTTTGTTTATTTATGCTGTTACTGATTATAGCGAAATCTATGCGAGATTGGATTAGCTTTCTCTGTTTTGAATTGAGTTCTGTTTAACATTTAAGTATTGTGATATTGTACGGATATCTTTGAGGAAATATTTCAGCATTTTATTTTATTTCTTGTGAAAAGAATAAATTTTTTAACTTTTTATCGACTTGTACATTCAATCCACTACTAACCCGTACGCACGCAACAATATATATTCTGATGCTACAAAATGATTTTACAAGCCAAGCGAGTAAGCAAAACATTCATCCCGTAGAACTAGGGTGAGCAAAAGACCGCTCGAGAGCCGAATACGGCCATTTTAATCGCTTCATTCGGCCCATCACGAAACGCTGTGCAATAGTTTCATCTCCCCGATTTTCAACGGAAACTGCCAAAATCAGCGCACAAGCGCGTATCTATTGTTACACTGATAAGTACGCATACATATACGCACGACTATACTAGAAGTAAAACGAGTTTGGTTAATCAAGATCGGCATACCCGCAAGCAGAGCTTACTTGAAGCACATGCTTCAGCAATCGTGACTTATCGTCCAATACCTGTTTACAGTAAAAAACATGAAATCAATTGCATACAATGCCTTTCAATGTTCTTTTCGCGTTTTCACTAGGATGGGTATTCTCCTGCCCCCATCACGTCCTGGCAAACAAACAGACACCACAAAAGATCGTCATACAATTACCCTCGCATTTTGCGATGGCCTGCACGCGGGTTCCATTAAAGGAGAAGGTTTCGACCCGTGGTTAAGAATCGCCCACCCAAGCCGTAAAAATCTGTCGCCTGTAAAACTAGTTTCACAGCGAAATAAGCAAGTATACAGAGAAACACCCTCTGATTTTGCGATGGCCTGCGCGCGGGTTCCATTAAATGAGACGTTTTCGGCCCGTGGTTACGAATCGCCCACCCCAGCCGTAATCTGTCGCCTGTACAACTAGTTCCACAGCGACATAAGTAAGTACACAGAAAAACAAACAATCTTACAGCTTGCAACCTTGTCGAATAACAGCCGGATAGAACTGGTTTTGCATTATTTTCTTCCCCAGGACTGTAATTATGGAATTAAATTTAAACCAGTTTCAATATTAGTGAAGCATGTAGGTATGCAAATATGATGTGTCTGGGTGACACAGGATGAAAAAAAGAAAATCAGATTTTTTTTATCTTTCACATATCCTCTTCCTTATTAACAACTAGCGGAAATGCCCGATGCCAGTTAAGTTAGATTGAGAGTAATGCATCTAACAACAGAGAGAATGATACCGCTGTAATCCTTCTCTAATAAGGATGCAAAAATTAAGATTCATAGTCATACATTTTTCAGTCTCATGAGATATGGAGCCCACATAAAAATTTTCGATAGAAAAATAAGCTAATTCTCTCTCATTATATCAGCAACAATAGCACGCAGTTTTTAATGGTTTCAGTCTTTGCAATCAAATGGTCGTAAAAGCTCAAGTTCCACACAATATTCCACCTATATTCAATTTTAGTCGATTAAATGCGGCAAAAAATTCATCATAATCGATCAGAAATCAATAACGCGAACGAACACATACACAAAGAGACATTCTTCTTCATACGTATAGATTTTGTAACTTACAAATTTTTGATTAACAAACTCTACGATTTGAAAGCGAGCAATAGCAACACGTTTCGAAATTAAGAACTTATCTCCAACGCGCGAGAGTGTTGCCACTCTGAAAAATGAGGGCGAAAATGAGCGCTTTCAGAGTTTTAATTAATATTTCGGCTGATAAAAGTCGTATGAAGATGAGAACAGTGGAAATGACTTCCCACGAATTTTTGGAATCGGGAATAATGTATTTAATGTTTGGTAATGTTTTCTTTACTTCATCGTAAAACTTACGAAATTTTCTATTGAAATTTTCTATTTCTAATTTCTATTTCTAGGATTTGAATGCGAGCGGTGGCAACTATTACGAAATAAAGCAGACTTTCATCTCCAGCTCGCAAGACAGTTGTCACTCGGAAAAATAAGGGCAAAAATTATGGTTTTTCTGAGTTTTTAATTAATAATTCTGATTTTACTATTTTTTTCTGGAAAAAAGTGGACGTCAATGTTTTCCAAGACCCATAAAAGAATTGTAGAAAGTTTGGTGACGATAGCTGTAGTGGTGACCGAGTTATTAGAGGACAAACCAACAGACAATCTTCCTTATATATATATTTAACAACTTTTTATCCGAAATCTTGTGTACAGTGAAATTTCTAATTAATTTCACGAGTTAATTTATTTTGCTGACGTACTGCTCGTTGATGCACAAAGTTTGAGTTATGTTATAAAATAAAAAAATAATGGATACACCTTCATTAATTCTTTATTTAATATTTTGAAATTACTATTTAATTTCGTTTAATCTACTCCCCAAATTCAAAATGTATATATATTTTTAACCCGGGAGGAAGCGCGCTCGTTTGAGTACACGAGTGCCCGTCCAAAAGATCCGGCTCGTGTTTCTTGAAAAAAAAAAAACTGGAAATCTTCAGGTAAAAGTGTTAATCTATGCCAATAATTAATTTTAGGATCAAACTTAAAAACTACGCGCATTACAATTTTTAATCTATCAATTTCTAATGAAATATTTTTATGAAATAAAATTTCTTAAGGGCACAGAGAAATGTGTTACATATTAGGGAAAAAAACAGTATCGGTTTTTTATTTTCTTTAGTAGTACTATAGATACAGAGGAAAACTGCAACCACAAATCTTAGTAGTGCATTGAACAAATTGTTCTCGTGTGTTCCAAACGCAAATATTTTTCACATTCGGAGCAGCGCGTTTTCATTTTCCCGTGCTTTTTCGCTAGGTAAACACTGCATCCTTTTTTCTCTTCTTTCCCATATTTTTCTATAATAAAGCAATTTATGTCATTTTCATTTTCGTTTTAGAGCCTGAATCAGTATCATTCAAATTAAATTTCCTGATCACTTTCATCCTCATTGTCTTCAATAGCTTCTTCGCCAGATGTTCGTCTAATGACTTTAGCCACTGTTTTTCCTTGTACAATAAATTAGGCGATATGTTAGCCGCTTTCTGTACTATCAGTAATCAACCAAATAGCAGCATTGAGAACAGGCGCGCTGTGTCTAGAAGACCCGACTGGATCAAAAACAAGGCTTCGAATCAAAGTCGAGAGAAAAACCTTCGGAAACATAAAAGAAGGTAAATATATTTCCAAAACTTTTGACATAAGTGTACCCCTAATTTCCGTAACGCTAAGTAACGGAAATTTTAAATTTCCCTAACCCCTCGCCAAAAAATGGATGTATTTTAAATAACAATCAAAATATATTCATCTTTTGTGACATTCACAAACTAATAAGAAAAGAGAAATACAATTATTTATACTAAAATAAAAATAAAAGTTACATTATAAATAACATTTATTTGGATTAATGAGAAGGATGAAATTCTTTGTGCTGATGACAGATCGTCATAACTTTGCAGAGATATTAGGTTATTTCCAAGCAGGAGATATGAAAAAATGAGCAATGCCCTCGCCGGGACTCGAACTACGGACCTCTCGGATAAGCGTCGAGCGTGTTGAACACTACACCACAAAGGCATGCCAAGAAAGCGGGAGAAATACCTTATATACTGCCCCTTTTAAAGGACGACTGCGGTTTGGGGTATCCATTCGCCAAATCCTGGTGGTGGATAATCATTATTCACCACCTTTTTTAGTTCTGGCGCCACTTGTAGATACATTAGGTTATTTCGAAGCAAAAGATCTGAAAAATGAGCAATGCCTTCACCGGGACTCGAACCATGGACTACTCGAATACGCGTTGAGCTTCAGATGTTCCAACATGTGTTAATGTTAAACGCATTTCCTATCTATTCAATATTTTTGTTTAAATTAGAGAAATACTTTTCAAGCTTATTTTCGAACTCTTCGAATGTTGTGTTATGCATTTCAAAGTATCAGCATCAGTTTTAGTAGTCGAACTTGTAACAAACTCAAAAAGAGAGGGAAACGAGTCTACTTCTCCATTACAAACTCTCTTTTGCCAAAAATTTCGTTTTGCGATGGCAGCTTTCGCCTTATCTCGAACGTGCAACAATGAAATTTCTTTGCCTTGTAACGATAAGTTGAGGCAATTTAAAACAGAGAATATATATGCTAAGTATGCTAGTTTACAAAGCCATTTCCAGTCATGTAAACAATTTCTCAACTCGAATCTATCATTAAGGAAGCATTTAAGTTATTGTCAAAGCTCAAACAATCGATTTAGAATTTTTCCTTGAAATAGCCAAAGAACAACGATATGAAAAAGAAGCTGGGTGTGACTACTTCCTAATTCTTCACATATTTGTGAAAACCGTAGTGCATTCAACGGACAGTTTTTAGCATAGTTAATAACTTTCACGCTTTCACCCAGAGCGTTCTGTCGATTAGCGGGCATCTTACGTGTTGCCACAAAACCTCTCTGCGTATGCAACAATGTGTGGCTATGACATTTGGGGCAACATTTTGAATTCTTGAAAGGAGTCCATTATTAATTCCGACCATACTTTTCGCTCAATCTGTGCTTATTCCAACACTTTTATTCCAATCAATTTTGTTCTCTTGAATAATTTATTCATGACATTAAAAAACATATCATATATTAAAGATATCTTCTTCTATTGTATTTTAGAGTCATAGGGTTTATGTGGAAGCAAGAGTCATGAAAAATGAGCAATGCCCTCGCCGGGACTCGAACCACGGACCTCTCGAATACGCGTTGAGCGTGCTCACCACTATACCACGAAGGCATGCAAAAAAGGCGGGAGAAATACCTTATAGTATGACCTAATAAAGTCTGGCAAAATAAAAAGTCGTCATGAATATCTTGATTTTTTCGTATCTAACAAACGCCATAAAATTTGCAAAATTCGCAATATCAGTGGAGTCATCGACCTGCAATGCATAGTAACAACTTTGAGAAATATCAGATAATAATCTCATCATTTGTTTCACATTATTAGACATATCACTGATTCGTCGATGAACTGTATTATGGGAGAGAGAAACGCGGTCAAAAGTCTATTTCGCTCTACCTCCTTTCAATACTTTCTGCAATTATCTTGGCTGCAAGCTTGATTAAATTTCACCAATGGTTTCCGATGCACTACATTTCGCTATTAAAAGTGACTCGCGATACGAAGTTTCTGTATTTTCTGATTGTCAGCTCCTGTCAAACAACGCATTTTTTAAGACGGATTATATCCTTAAGTTTATTTTCAAAACAAAAATCTGAAAATCTGATTTTAAATTACATCCAAAGGAGCATTTTTTAACATTTTGTGTGTTACCTTTATGTATTAAATATCATGTTCTTCGCACTTAAAGCATAAAATTCATTAAAACAGTAATATCGCAAAATAATTTTAAAATGAGTATCTTTATAATTTCTGATGCACAATTCCGCGCGCTTTAGATAAAAAGTTTTTTTTTCGTAGTGTTGTCATTGCTGGCTTTTAAATCGTTTGAGTTGTTCATCAAAAATTCCTTAAAGTTTTACAAAATATGTAACAGATAATAAAACAAATTCCAAATTCGGGCTTCCAGATACGCATATTCGGGTGGAAACGTACGTTATTGAAAATTGGATTGGTCTAGGTGCCGTTGTTTTAACACATTTGGAGAAATATACATACATTTATGCAGATTCTTTATTATTTTATTTCTTTAAATATAATACAGGGCTGCAATATTTGCTGGGAACACTTTGAAAAGTGATTCAAACTTTTAATGTTTCCGACACAAAATCGCAAAACGAAAACAAGAGTCCTTCAGGGACAAAGCCCCTTCGGACTAAAAAACAATGGGTTTACCTTTGTACTGATTATGCTTTGTCTGAAAACGGTGCTTTAAGTTGGATGGTTTTATGCTTCCGTTTCCTAGATTTTCAAAACAAATAACGCAAAGCAAAGTGGAATATACTCAATTTAATCTACAGTCCATGAGAACCAAATTCAAGATATTTGTCGTACTTCCGAGTGTTTCTTGCTTTTTTCTTAATAGCTTCTTTCAGAATGGAAGATAATTCGTCATTAATTTCGTTAATTATTTTCTTTCGGTGTTGTACTTCCAGATTTCAACCAGCGATCCCTAACCTATGTTACGGATAAAAATTATATTTTATAAAAATAATCAAAATCATTGGATCTTTCTAAAGCACATAGCAAACATTTACTATAAGGAAAATCGCACAAACGATACAACGAATCATTGATACGAAATACACAGAAGAAGCCACTAACTATTAACGAAGTATATTGTCTCTTCAGCAAAGTTTGGTGTATTCCTGCCATGTCACCATTACACGCATCACAAGACTGTCTTCACTTCTCACAATAACGTAGAATTACACGCAGCTAAGCACGGTACAGTGCATATCCACACCAAACTCCGGTGCAACGCGTACCCCACTAAGTTCTTCCCGTACCAAACTTTGGGAAACGCTGTTCTAAGAGAATGGCTCTGTAATGGAATGTTTTGCTCAATTTTGTACCTCCAATAAAATTAATGCAACGACTGCCAAACGTTCAAAAGCTGTGTGTTTGTGTATGTGTATGTGTAATATAAAAATATGTAAATCAGCTTTAAAATTTAATTTAGCAATAGCCTCCTTATTCTTAAACTTGGGTATTTCCTCTACATTCTAAAAACATGTGATAACATTTTTGAATTGCGGCATTTCTAGATACTTGTCATTTCTAGATGTTACTTGGCTTGCCTAAGAGTGATGACGTAGTTAATTCGGAACTTGAACTCAAAATTTCGAGAACTGAAACCTCTCTCTTAATAAGCAACCTACACTAGAACCTTCTCTTAGTGAGCCTCCATATTGGATTTTATTTGCGCACTTTTGCTTCTACTTCTGTAAGCGCTATTTCGCTCTGATCTCTTTCTACTGCAACAGTATCAAAAAAAGTAAATGTTCTTGAATAGGCACGATTAGAGTGCCAAGAAAATTGTGGCTGCAATTGTCAATTGAAATAAAGTTGAATATTTAATCTTACTTGGCTGCGAACGTTCTATGCCATCAATATTGTTACGCCTTTTTTATCATATATATATATATAAAGACATAAAGTAAGAAATTTAGAACTACTTTTTCACAAAGACGAAAATTGAAATTCATAATTAATAAATTTCAAAAAACTCTGTAAATGCAACAAAGAATTTTTAAAGATTGTTAAAATCAAAACTTTTAAACAAGCATACTCCAATTAAAAAAAATATTTTTGAAATTTAAACAAACTTAATCCCAATACAATAGGAGTTCAATCCACTTCACTGTCACTTCATCGGGTATATACACACAGATACATTTTGAACCGTTACAACATCACTAGGTTTCAGTCAAAGTGGATCTTAATTAAGATCCACTTTGATTGAAACGTAATCATACTATTTGCAAATTCATTTAAAAAAATATTTTAATTGCTTTCTTGCATTTGATATCCTCATATGCAGCTTTTAAGCCAATCAAGGGTTACAAACGGAGGGGGATCTCTCTTTAAATTCCTAAAGGTTTCCTTTTTATAACGAAGAGAATTATTCCAATAATACTGCCATTAAATTATAATTCTAAAGCATTTCAATTTCTAAGCCACTGAAAGGATTTCTCGTAAGTTTTCAATGGGCCTTTCTAGGAGAATTGTAATCTTCCAAAATTAAGCTTTTTGCTGAATAAAATTAGGAAGACTTTAAGAACTTTTCAAGTAATCATATAATTTATTAGCTTATGACTGCGAGCTTCGTTTTTTTTTCTAAATTTAGCACGAAATTAGAAAACGAAGGGTATATTGCAATCTAAAAAAATAAAGTATCTTGATTTCAAACGAAAGCTACTATAATCTTGTCGTCTGAAAGGCGATTTGAGGAAGCAAAGGCGAGGGTACTTTCTGCGTAATTACTATCTTTTGGGTGAACTGTTTTACTATTTGCATATAAATTACGGTACTAAACATACTGTAAATTATCAATATGTAATGCAAATATAACAGAAGTAGGCAATTTTACAGTTAAGGTTTCGTACGAATAAATTACGTAATAAGCTTGTAGAAATATTAGGTACATTTCTGGAAGCAGAAGACGTGAAAAATGAGTAACGCTTTTCCCGGGAATCGAACCACGGACCTCTCGAATTGGCGTCGAGCGTATTCATCACTACACCAGAAAGGCATGCGAAGAAAGCGGGAGAAATACCTTATAAGCTTTAAACGAAATACGGGCCTTACGCAAAAATGATTGCTCTACAAGCTCTTTACGGCGTCTATGGGATTAGAATAATAATATAAGTATTCATAAAAATATCTGCTGCATGAACATTTAACAGCAAACTAAATGTTACTGAAACGTGTACACATTTTGTTACATTTTGTGCCATATTTCCAAAATAAATAAATAAATAAAATGAAATAAAATAAAATAAAAAATAAATAGCTAAAACAAAATCTGAATAAAATAAAAAATAAATAGCTAAAACAAAATCTGAAAGCTTTCAGATTTTACATTATGCCCAAAGGGGAGTTTTTTTAACGTTTTGTGTGTTACCTTTATTTATTAAATATCATATTCTTCGCACCTAAACCATACAATTCAGTTGAAGAGCAATATCGCAAAATAATTTTAAATTCAGCATATCTTTAGATTTTCCGATACACAGTCTCACGCGTTGGAGATAAAAATATTTTTTCTGTACGACGTTGCGACTGCTCGTTTTGAAATCCTTGAATTTATTAATCAAAACTTCGTTGAAAATTCGTTCGTAAAATATGAAATCGATAATAAAACAAATTCCAAATTTCGGCTTCCAGATGCCCATATTCGCAGTATGATTACGTCATTCAAAATTCAATGGCTCTAGGTATCCTCGTTTTATCACAATGCGAGAAACATACATACATTTATGCACATTCTTCATTATTTCTTTAAATATAATATAGGGCTGCAATATTTGGTGGCAACAGTTTCAAACCTGAACCGACATTTATTGTTTCCGACGCAAAAATGCCGAAACGAAAACAATAGTCCTCGGAGACAAAGCCCCTTTGGACTAAAAGGAATTAAAACAATTTATTTCGGTCAATATTCTTGCGCACAAAATTTAAATGAAGTAAAAAATACGATTTTCACACTCTGCTCCGATAAAATCTTTGCAGCAAACACTTGAAAAAGCGAGGAGAATTATTAGTTTAGATTGTGTTTTCAGCGAACTTTTTCAAGTTAGAAAACATCCTAAAAATACACTTCGAATGTAACAATACCTAGCATACAGGTGCATAACTAAATCTATAGGTTTGAGTGTCAAGCAAATGTAAAGCGCATAGTGGTTGTATACATAGCGATTTTAATACGTAGAATGGTTGCCATTACGACTGATACATTCACTAATTGAGTTCACAAATTCTATTCTGGCGTGATCTAAACCTAATGATAGCGACCGAATTCTCATTTTATCTTCTTAGCAAAGGTTGTGTAAAGCGTCCTTCTAACTTTCAATAAAATTCTGCAGATTGGGCACAACTTCTAATAGTGCTGGCGAAGGAATCATTTGTATACGTTGCAAAAGATATTAACTGATGTCAGCTATTTGACGACTACAAATGGCATTTGATACACAAGTCAGATGCTACGGTCCAATAGATGTCCGCATCTATAAAATGCACTATGTCGGCATACTACACTGGTTATCATAAATTAAGTAAAAATCACGATTACTGAAAAAGTTACATGTAGAAGGAAGGAACCATAGGAAGTGAGATCCATTGCTCTTGGAAAGCAATTGCAAACGCGGCAAGGGTCTGAGGGGGCGGATTGAGAGCAGCTAAACGTCTTCTTGAAGATAACAACGATGCGAGCCCTGTGTGGCCTTGCGTTTTTGTCCAGTAACAGGAAAGCATCACCTATTGCCCCGGCATATGGGCGCACATAAGCACCAAGGATGTCATCTCTATAAACCTGAGCATTCACGGTTCCCCTTGGAAAGACATAGAGGTCTGTACATCCACCCAAAGAAATGACACCCCAAACACAGACACTGCCTCTTCCGTATGCATCTTTTTCACGGATGTTTGACGGATGATAACGGCTTCCAGGTTCTCTCCATATCAAATAATGCCTACGATCGCTTTCTAGACTAACCCTGGACTCATCCGTAAAGAAAACAGCCCTCTATTGATCAGGTGTCCAGTGGCCATGTTGTCGTGCCCACTGCAAAGAGTCCCTCCTATGGCGTGACGTGAGCGGCACGCAAATGGCTGATACAGGCCATCTTCTTGAAGCCTTCTACGCACAGTTGACGTTGACACTAACCTTCAGGTGGCTGAAGCAAGGGAGGATCTAAGAACAATCGGAGTAGAGGTTCTATTCCTGCGTGCATATAATGTCAAATATCCGTCATCGGCGCTTGTGTAGCAGTTGGCCGTGCTTGGCTGAAACTCCTAGATGCCGAATGTGTTTGAAATTGCCTCAAAAGTCTATGAACCACAGAAGGACTCGCATTTAGCCATCTGGCCACTTCTGTTTGACTTAATCCTGCCTCTAGTCTCCCAATGACTTTCCATCTTAGTTCTGCTGGCAAATGATGTCTGGAGGTCATTGTTACGAATTGGCTGTCTCAGATTTCTGATGTTACTATCACAGTAAAATATGTGGGCTTGCTCTCAAACATGGACTTTTATGTTTCTCGCAGATGACGTATTATGCAGCGTCACTAATTTGCATATTGCAGTTTTACTCGACTACTCTTACTTGGCAACATATTCAAATTTTACACAGTTTGGCTTATTTTTGTAGGAGTTATAGCTATTTTTGTGATTTTTCCTTAATTTATTATAACCAGTGTATCACTTACTGTTAGGCAGCCTGAAGGTGATCGATTGCGGATACCGAGGGCAATATAATTAACTACATTTACCCACTCCAGATAACTTCATGTTTCAGTTAACTGACGCTACTATAAAAATGCATTCAGGTTTCCGCTATTTAAACTATATCGAGTGACCTAAAACTCCAGTAACCGAAAAATTCATACCTTTATACTTTTAAACTATTAATTACTTACCATTTAAATTCATACCTTTACTTTTAAACCATACCATTTAAATTCATAACTTTACTTTTAAACCATACCATTTAAATTCATAACTTTACTTTTAAACCATACCATTTAAATTCATAACTTTACTTTTAAACCATACCATTTAAATTCATAACTTTACTTTTTAACTTTTCAATTATACCGAATGACGTAGGTAGAAAAATAAAAACTGTCACACATGCTTGGAATGACATGGGTTTTATTGAAAGCAAAAAAAAAAGGCTTAAAACGGACATATGGCGATAACAAAATCAATCATTATTATAACTGACTTTTAACAAAGGCTATGTTCTTTATAACAAATGTTCAACATGTCGGCGGTCATTCATCAACAATGCCTGTAGTCGAGGGACAATGTTGCGAACAGCATCGTACAGCATATCTGTAGATATCGTGAGAAATAGCAGTCGGATGTTGTCTTTTAGCATTCCTAAAAAGGTCGGATGATCGCGCTAGACTTGCGATTAACTCCGCAACGAATTATCACAGGGATTGAGATCTGGGGACCTGAGAGGCTACGCATGACGGAAGTGACATTTCAACGCGCGATCTTCACCAAACGACGCGTGTGAGAGATCTTTCACACGTGTAGCAATATGGGATTGGAGCGCCAATCTGCATCAGGAGCTTATCAACCAGACCAGGACCGATGCGATTCTATAACATACCAGAGTACCTCGCAGCCATCACACTGACAGTTTGAATAGCAGAACCATACATTTCCTGGAACAAGGGTCCGATCACGATTGTTGTGATAAAGCCACATCATACCGTAACCAACACCCGAGAGGCGAAGATACAAAAGTGACAGTCATGGAAGGGATTGGTTTCTTCTCTTACTATAGCTTATCTCATGCGGAGTCACTGACATTTTACCGCCCAGCACCATATGTTGGCTTTTTTTTTGCACTTTATTTTTTGCTTTCAACAAAACTCCATGTCATTTCAAGAATGTGTCATTTTTTACCTCTCTACCTACAATGTTCCGTGAATTATTGAATTTTCAAATGTTAACGGACTTTTGGGTCACCCGGTATTCATTCAATTTAACGACACTATTAGATAAATTTAAATATATTGTATTTCCATTTACGTAACATTAAACTAAAATGTATCTTTGTATATCTGAGTACGAAAAGTCTTTCTTTCTTTCACTGCTTATCTAAAATAAATATATTTTAATTCATCCAAATACGAAAACCTCGTAACCAATCTCCTTTCTATCAGCCTTATCATAAGAAATGATTTATGCTAAATATTATTTTTCTAAGGTCTCGGTTACAGTTATTTATAGCAATGCGAAAAAATCATTCCTTTTTCTATTATCAATGCTAAAATATGAAAACTGAAAAATATTCTTATACAAAATTAAGCAACGTTATAGGAGTACAATTTACATGAATTAAA
>KK117301.1:257064-290092 GCA_000611955.2 Stegodyphus mimosarum | reverse complement strand
CTTTGAATTGTTCTAAATTCAACCCATTTCATCTGTTCAGATCTATTTCAATGCTATTGAAATAAAATGTAGAACATTTCTCGATTTAATTATACAAATACTTTTCAAACTGAGCCTTATACTATTAACATCTAAGAAAATTTATAATAAATTTCAATACTTCAGGCAAATTTATTAGCCAAAAGGCGCAATTTGCCCAGAACGGCTATTAGTTTCGCTTCAGCATTTTGCGTTGGTTCATTATAAACGGCGTATCACTTTTAAAATTGTTGCCACCAAATATTAGAGCTCTGCATTATATTTTAAGAAATTAAATAATGAAGAATCTGCATGGCTGCATGTATGTTTCTCAAACTGTGAAAAAACAACAGGCATCAAATTTTGAATAAAATAGTTCTCCAGTCAAATATAAGCATTTGGAAGACCAAATTTGAATTTGTTTTATTATCTATTTCCCATTTTGTAAAACTTAATCGAATTTTTGATTTACACACTCAGCGACACTCAGTGATCAATGGCAACAGTATACGAAAACATTTTTATCTCCATAGCGCGGGACTGTATCGGAAATTCTAAAGATATGCTCTTTTTAATTATGTTGGGATTTTGCTGTTAAATTGAATTTTATGGTTTAAGTCCAAAAAACATATTTAATACATAAAGGTACCACACAAAAAGTTAAAAAAGGCCTTTTGGACGTAATATAATATCTGAAAGCTTTCAGATATTTTTTAATACTTACATTTACTATAATTTCGATACTTTTATTAAAGCTAAGTATGTTATGATTTGATAGCTTCCGCCATTAGGTGGTGCTCCGAGCGTTTTGTCTTTGATGTTACCCTATAACTTCTTTTCGATAGAAAATCGAAGGCTTTAAGCCTAATAATAATGAAGACGTGTACCTAATAAAAATGCTTGTAAACATTGTATTATATGTAAATAAATTTGTGAGCATTAATAACGAAGGGGAATCGTCACTTACCTCTGGATGGTAATGAAATAGTTACTACGTAGTGCACATTTACTTTATGGTGTAAAATGCACATAAATAAAAAAAATGAAACGCATCATTAGTTACAGATTTTAATTGAATGTTTTATGTAAATGTAGCTTAAGTATTTCAACCGCGGGTTACGTTTTTAACTTTTTCCGAAGGAAAATATATTTCGCTTTAAAACGCTAAGAGTACGATAATTTATGTATTAAAGCATTACATTTTAACGACATTAAAAAGTATTTATTATTTCCCTCGCATTTTAATGCATTATTTAAGATCCAGAACTCTTTTTTGAAACTTTGGTTTCTTGTCGAAAATATATTTCAGTAGTTTTTAAATTATACTTAGTACAACCATTAAAAAAGAAATACATATGAGATTTTAATATTCTTTTAGAATGTTTAGCTTTCTCCACACAGTTAAATTTAACAAGAAGAAATTTTCAAATGAAATATTTCTTGTAGGTGTATTACAAAGGAGAGTTTCCTTTTTTAAAATGTTAACTTAATCTTAGAAGGAAATATATAAGCTATAAATAAAAGGTTAAGAAGAATATATTTGAAGTTTCTGCATCTAATACTACTTACAGCTTCAAATATATGACATGATGTATGACGTATGGTGATAAAAATATAAACACTCTTATGAATCAAAACTTTATGTATCCTATTTTTATTTTCAATGTGATATTCTAAGTTTGGTTTGGGTTTACTGAGATAACGGTAAAGCCCACTAGGTCTATCTACCTAAGAGGATGAATGCCTTCGTGAAGGACATTCTAAGAGGTACTGGCTCTTATTTATACACGTGTGGAAAACGACGAAACGCCCATGCAGCCATCCCGTTCGCCTGGAATCCACCCCTTGACGGAACTACCAGTGTTCAGCGACTTTACCACCTGGTGATCCTATGACATTTTAAGATCAACCGTAATTGTTTCTTTCTTCAAAATATAAACCTTATACAATAAGCTTTATAGTTTAGGCTTATACCGTTATTCATTTATGTTTATATGTTTATTTTTGACACTTTTGAATAAGTTACATAATTTTTCCCTCTTAATTAATTTTTATTAATTTCACGTTTGAGCTTTTAAAATACACTGCCCTCCAAAATTTACAAAACCGCATGTGTTTCAAACTTCACCATTGCAGAAATGTGAGTAACGTTTAAATTCACAGTTCATAGGCATGACAGTAACGAAGTTTAAGAAAATATGTGCAAAAGCAATAACTACCACTTTTATTTTACAGAAAGGGATACTTATATAGGATTTAGAGGGAAAATGCAAAAATTTTAAATTTTGCTCACGAATGTTGATCTTCAGTTGTTATTATACTCGTAGTTTCATGGGCAATATCCAGGAGAGTCTATCAATGTCCAGGAGAAGTCGTTTGCTCGATTCGTTGAGGTGGCGGTCGATCGTATGGTCGGAAATGGGGATGTCACAAGCTGATGCTGCTAGAAGTCTCAATGTCTCTCGTAGTGTGGTCCACCTACTATGGAATCAGTCTGAATCCGAGGATACTGTTTCTAAAAGACATGTTCAAGGCAGACTTAGAGCTGGATGTGTTCCATGGAGGAACTTTGACCGGTGTGAGATATCGGGACGATATCCTTGATCAATATGTCCGCCTTATATGCCGCTGCTATTAGTCCTAGATTTCTTCTGATAGACGACAATGCGCGAACGCACCGAGCTCGGGTTGCTGAAGAATATCTTAAGGGTCACATTATACAGCGGATGGAACGACCAGCTCAATCCCCAGACATGAATCTGATAGAGCATCTTTGGGACTAGCATGGGATACAGGTTACTGCTTTTAGTCCTCCTCCAAGGTCATTAGATGAACTTGAACAAGGATTACCTCCGTATCTAGTCGTTACTTCCCATTTCACTCAACTTAATTGACAGCATAGAACGTCGCTGCCGTCCATTTATTGCAGCTAGGGGTGGACACATTCCTGATTAGAACCATTTTTGTAATGTTACCAGCCCATTTTTCCTCAAAAAACTGGGATATACTGTTTCTCCTTTTTTTCTCTGCCAAGAGTGCAATTTTTTGTTGTAATTCATGTTTGTGTTGAATTTTAGAAACATTCTATGTCGCATTCATTATAGAACTGCTTAGTGAACATGCCCTGTAAATTTCTTGTTTCTATGTTGCTTCATTCTCAAATTAGACACAAAAACATGCTATTCCTTAAGGCCGGTTTACACTTCTCCGAGCGAGCTCCGAGTGACTTTCAGCGGGCCCCTCGTCCGAGAGTCTCGAACCGAGTGAACGGACCTGTACTCGGAAAGACTGTTGTTACACCAATCAGAGTAGAGTGACAATTCGCCTGCATTTCTTTGCAAAATGGATATCGATGCAACTTGCTGTGCTTGATGTTTGCGAGGCAGTTTCCACCGAATTAATTTCTGTTCTAGGGTGTAGAATAAAAAGAAAAAAGAAGAAAAGGAAATCAAAAAATAACTGTGTAGCTCGCCGTGGTGAATTGAGAGCATTAAATCAATTTTTAAATTAACTTCGGGGCGAGGATATCCAAAGTTACAAAAATTTTATCAGAATGGGTGAAGGATAATTCGAAATGGTCAATCCACTTAAAAAAAATACGTTCTTTACAGATGCTGTGCCAGCAAAATTAAAACGCAGATAGCGCTTCGGTTTCTAGGGACGGGTAACTTCTATAGTTCTCTTCAATATTTATTTCGAGTGCCAAATGCACATTCAGCATATTTATTCCAGAGGTGTTTGAGGCCATTTTCTGTGTATCAGGTTCAGCAAAAATCATTCATCTTTTGCTTGAACTCTCCAACACCCTCAAATTTTAACACGTTAATAATAGCCTCATACGCCTTCTGCCGGCGATTTTGATTTTAATACTTCCGGCTGATCGTTTGTAAATACAATCTAATTTTTGGTTCAAATAAAAAAGGAAAGTCTAGAAAACAAAATTTCAAAATTTTAGATTATATTTTATTAGATGTCATTGGCCATGAGTAGAAACGGGCTTTTCGAAATTTATAAGAAGAAAATAAAGCTTATTTTTTTTATTGAAAACTGTATTTTATTGGGTAGTTGAATTATTTTGTTGCGTAGTTGAATAACATATAATTTAATTGTTTTTTGATTAAAGAAAATTCAGAAACAAATATGTTTAAAATAAATATTTTGAATCCGATACCCTAATTTAATATCCTTCTATGTTTTTTCTACGATATCAAAAGCCTAAATTCATTCTGATCAGTAGTTATATCCCCGTTATATTTAAGCATTAGTAAACAATGGTCATAATATTCGGGTAGTGAAGTATCTCATAATATTTCACGAGATGCGTATGCATTAAAAAATGCCATAGTTAAATTATTGCTCTATCTCGGCATTTTCGATATGACGAAAAAATTGGGCACGGCGTCTCTGCGAACACTGCTCGAAATTACTTGCCCGGATAGATTTTCGACGGGTTCAAAGCAGAAACGGACTCGCTGGCTCGTCTTCCCTACGTTTCTATTCGGACGAAGTGAGCGTTTACACTGTCAAAGTAGTCGTAGCGAGTCACTCGGACAAGTGTAAACTGCCCTTTAACTTTTGAAGGGCAATGTATTTGTATGTATTGCATTTTTTCAACAAACAGCTGAATTAAAAATATATCTTTCTGCATTTAAATGAACGTTTGAAAGTCTGTATGTTAACGTCAATTTATTATTTAATATTTTTTTATTAGTTAACGTGAGTTTAGTATTTAAAGTTAATTTAATAATTAACGCTTATTTATTATTTTGTAGAGATTGTCGAAAATTTTTAAAAGGCAGAAAACTAAAGAAAATCCGCAATGCCCTCACCGGGATTCGAACCCAAGACCTCGTGAATACTCGTCGACAGTACTTCTAGTTACACCACGAAGGTATGGAGGAAAACAAATATCTTATAATTTACCATTAAGTTATCAGTAAACATCAGTTTATTAATATAACATTACTTTATACGCTAACGTTATAAGGTATTTCTCCCACCTTCTTCGCATGCCTTCGTGGTGTAGTGGTCTGCACGCTCGACGCGTAACCGAGAGGTCTCTGGTTCGAATCCCAGCGAAGGCTTTGCTCATTTTTCATGACGCCTGCGTCCAAATAACCTAATCACTCTACAAGTGGCGCCCGAACTAAAAGGTGGTGGATGATGATTCTCCACCACCACGATTTGGCGATTGGGGCCCCTAATCCCCAGTCACCTTTTAACATGGGGGAGTATATAAGGTATTTCTCCCGCCTTCTTCTCATGCCTTTATGTTGTAGGGGTCAGCACGCTCGACGCGTAACCGAGAGGTCTGTGGTTCGATTCCCGGGGAAGGCGTTGCTCATTTTTCATGACTCCTGCCTCCAAATAACCTAATGACTCTACAACGTTAGTTTATGATTTAGCATTAGTTTACATTTTGTCATTAGATTATTATTTAAATGGACGTCAAAATAGTTTACATTTTGCGTTTTGTTATTTTTAAAAACACACCAAAAAAAGTGCATGCTCGCTTTCATACATTTTAAGCCAACGCAACATTTCCTGCTATAGGGTTTTATTTTTATGCATTGCTTTAGTCAAAAGAAAGAATTAGGACTAAAGTAGGAATAAAAACACCTTGTTTCGTTGGTACATATTTGTTTTATTTGCACTTTATTCTTTACACCGAAGTAATGCAAAGTTTTGTTTTACTTTTGCTTTCATTTTTTGTTACATATCTTTTACTATTTATTTCTCTTATGTTTTGATAAGTAAGTCCCCTTTCCATTCAAATATATTTACACTTAATTTTAACTGAAGCAAAACAACAGACGGAAACCAATTCTGTAAACAGGTGCAGCTGGTTTTTTTCTGCATTCTGAGGTAAAATGGGAGTGCATTTCGTTGTTTGTTCAGAACGAAAAAAAAAGAAATCGTGGAATCTTTCACCTTCACTATTTGTTCGGCTTATTTTATACTGTTTGTTTTTCACAAAGCGTTATTTGTGGTAGTGTGATATTTTATTACATTTGCATCTGTCTTTGGATATATTTTTTAATTTTTATTATTTGTTTCACTGAAGTTTCAGAACTGGAGAGAAAATGTCACGCTTCGTGTGAAATAAATTGTCTTTTTTGTAATAGAATTCGAAAGATGTGAACATTTAAGTCTCCGGCGGTTAAGGTATTCAAACGATGCACCAGATGGCCTTATTTTTGCTTAAAAATCTGAAAGGGATCTGATTTTCGCCACATGACTCTCTTCTAATCGGTTGTATTTTACGTTTTTCTGTTTCTGAATATGTATGATTTTCATTTTCCGTTTGGGAAAACATACGTTTATTTTTATTCGATTTACCTAAATATAAATTCTAAATCAAATATATGCCGTTTGCAAGTGAAAACTGATATGATGTTATTAAATCATTTGCAAACTACGAGGCATATCAAAACAGAAGAGAAACACGCCAAAATAAAACAAAGTTACAAAGGAACTTGTGTTTCGCGTATATTTAGTCAAGAAATCTATTGATTTGATGGGAAAACAGCAACTGGTTCACTTTCCTCAGGAGCAAAGAAATCTACGACAATACGATGTATCTATCTGGTATATAACAGCTGCATCATGCGTATCTCATAAAAAGGTTGTCAAATAAGCGTTTGCTTTATACTTAGAAATTTTAAGTATTCTAGGCGACTTATCATAACAGGTAAAAATATTAATATAATGATTTTAACTAAAACGGTTAGCGTAATTTCTTAAATGTACTATTTAACATTTCTAGCTAAATATCACCTGATAGTAAACGTATTTTCATTTAAATCAATCAAACTAAAACGAAGTAAACATACTCTTTAGAACTGTGTGCTTCGAGTGATTTGTCACAAATACAGATGGTTTTTAAAGCATTTTGATTGTTTGTAACAATATTTGAATACTAAAATTATGATTATTTGTTATCTAAAAAAGCGAATTTTTATGGTTTCTGTTAATACGTGAATGCAGCAGAGTTTTTGAGCAGATTACCTGAACATTTCCTACTGACTATCTGGATGCTTCTTTTCTATTGTACGCCAGATGCATGTAATACAGTGTTTTAGCTGTGCTTTAACGTGGAACAGTAACAGCCTCCTAAATGACCAGTAATCGAATAGACCGTAGGGAGGGTGTAAGGGCCTCCGTGATCGGACTACCGGACTATAAGCCCTCGAGCGGGAACGATAAAAATCCAAAACGAAGAGTCGCCTTGAGATCAGATCATTTAATGGCTGACAATAAAAACGCAAGTATAATATTTATTCTTCTTTTTGTAGGCATCATCGTGATACTCATAACCGTAACCCAACAACAGAATGTTTGCCAGAGAATTGAGTGGTTGGAGATGGAGGGGTGTTTCTTTAGTTATAGATACGAGAAGCTTCTAGATAACTTCTTAGGGTCTAATACTTGAAAATTACTTTACTTATACAAATTAATGCTTCTGACAAAAAACGAATATCCTTCTTAATTTCGCTATTTTTTTTGTATTTATTTACTATGCTTTATAATCATGTACTACAAAAAATCTATAACAATTTTTCCACGGAGCATTACATTTGCAATCTCCTCTTTTGCCGCTAAAATTGATGTCTCAGCTTTTAAGCTTGCTAAGTAATGTTCGAATCTTACTAAAATTGGAAATGTTTCAGAATGCCTCGAATTTCTCTCTCTCTATTAAGAAAAACGGCCGAGTGGTTAAGATCAAAGAATACTGGAAGTAAGACCTGCTTTACGTTCTAACCCAGAAGATGGTCTGTCTGAATGGTTGGCCTTTCGTGGGTTCCCCGTAACGTAAGACGAGCCAGTTTTCCCTAGAAACACCTCCACGAAGGCAATTTTTCTCTCAGGCAGACAACCCTCGTGGCTTTGCCGTACTCAAAAACCTAAACCTTTTAAAAATAATCATAAGAAAGTCTAACGAAAATTTTACTTAATATGAAATTTATTAACTAAATTGAAGTTTCTAATAAAGAATAAAAAGAATAAAACTAAAAGCATAGTTTTTTAAAAATAGACCTGCACTTATTACAAATATAAAATAAATTTTAGTAAATAAAGTACATGTTTAAAACTCTTGCATCTAGTGGTTCATTTTCTCCTCGTAAAAAAGTATTGTTTGATTAAATAAAATAGTGGTTGTTGAAATTTCGTTTTCAAAAAAACTGAGTACAGAGAAGAGAAAATTACTATAAGAGTTAGCATCGATAAATGTTAAACATGTTGAATTAAATTCATCCCCAATAGATTAGGTCAAGTCGCCAAAAGGTAACAGTGTTTAGTTAGTAAATTTTGTTAAGTGCGGCTAAGTCTAATCATTTTTCTCATGGCGGACATATTTGTTTACATTTGAAACCTAGGAGAATATTGGATTTGTTGCCAATAACCATGCTTCGAAACAACAAAGATAACGCCTTCTTTTATTATTGGGAATTAAATTACGCTTAATCCATTCTGGAATTTATTCGAGAAAATAAGTGTTTAAGATTTACTTCGTAATTTTTAATATAGATATTTTGAGCTTTTATGTATTTTTCCCTTGTCGCGAAGTGAGACCTGAATAAATTGAATGAGAAATACTGAATCGTGAAAAACTCTTCCCCCCACACTTTTTTTATTTCTTTTACACATCGTTTTAGATTTATTATAGTATTTGAATAAAACATGTGGCAACGATTAGGTAATTCTCCAGATGATATGCACAATTTTTGTGCATTCTAATGAGTTATAAAATGAATGAGATGTAACGCCGTTAAGTGAAGCTAGCGCCAGAGTGTCGCTGTGGTAAACAAATATAGTGGATTTTAAAGAGTGCATTTATTGTATTGTGGTTTATGCACTATCGACGAAGTAGATTTAATTCAATGTAATAAGCTTAAATGAAATGAAAAATGTTTATACTTTAATATTTTAATAATAATTATAATAATAATAATAATAATTATAATAATAATAATAATAATTTAATAATAATAATTAATAATACACACTTTATTTTCTACGGAATTTATTTTTTAGGCGCTATAAGGTTGCCCAAGCACATTTAAAAATCTTTTGTGTGTGATAATTTAAAAATCTCATTGTCTTTTTAGGTTTTTCACAATGCTGAAATCTATTTTGTTTTCTTAATTTAAACAAAACATGAAAGCCTTCTTTGCACCTGCCGATAATTCTCTCTCAAAATAATATGAAGTACTGACTCACGATTCCAGATTTTTAATGGTCAAAAATTAGAAATCAGAAATAAGACAAAATCTAAAATTTCTCTCTCTTCCGAATTCTTCAAACAAAAATAAGGAAAGGAATTTAAAGGAAAAATAATTACTTTACATTTTCAGTTATTAATTACAGCAAAACTTTAAGCTTCGTTTAATGGAAGACAAATTTAAGAATACAGTTAAAAATTTCCATGTATATTTCGGCAACAGTGATGAAATTAAGTAAAGGAAGTCAGAACTTTTAAATCTTGAGATCCATTTTCTCAGCATTAAATTCCGTCCAGAAAAATACTAATACAACACTAAATGATATTTATGATTCGGGTACCTTAAAATTGCATAGGTCTAGCTCCTCTTAAATGAATATTTCAAGGGGAGGTTAATAAAACTATATATATTTTGTAGGTTCGAAAGATTGTATTCGAAAGATTGGTTCGAAAGATTGTATTCGAAATTTGTATTCGAAAGATTCAAATGACCTAAAAAAATTAGAGTTTTTGACAATCGAGATTTTTCCAATATTCCGAGGACTAGATGACTCTTAAAGTCTCATAATTATAATTAAATAATGACGATTTCTAATAATTATCAAAAATATTTAATTTAAAATTATGACATGGATATTACATGAGCATTTTCTACAGCTTATTAAATTAGGCATTTTTTTTTATTCATTCAAAACTTATTTCCTCGCATAATTCTAACATGAATAACCGATTCCTCAAGGTAAGTTAAAAATGACATCAAATTCGCAAATTTTGAAATTGGACATGCCTGTCAATTTTTGCCATACGGGAATTAAATTTCTTCTAGTTTTATTTTTTCGTAAGCAGTATAAAACAAAAAAACCTGAGAGGTTTCAGCTTTTAAATTACGTCCAAAGGGCCGGTTTTTTAACGTTTTGTAGGTTACCTGTATTTATTAAATATCATGTTCTTCGCACTAAAACCATAAAAATCAGTTCCACAGCAAAATCACAAAATAATTTTAAAATGAGTCTATCTTTAGAATTTCCGATACACAGTTCCGCGCGCTTTAGATAAAAAAGTTTCTTTTCCCGTAGAGTATTCCCATGGCTCGCTTTTAAATCATTTGAGTTTGTTCATTAAAAATTCGTTAAAGTTTTACAAAATATGAAATACGTAATGAAACAAATTCCAAATTCGGGCTTCCGGACGCGCATATTTGGGTGGACACGTACGTTATTCAAAATTGGATGACTCTAGGCACCGTTGTTTTATTACATTTGGAGAAATATAGATACATTTATGCAGATTCTTCATTATTTAATTTCTTTAAATATAATACAGCGCTGCAAGATTTGGTGGAAACAGTTTGAAACGTGATTCAGACTTTTAATGTTTCCGACGCAAAATCGCGAAACGAAAACAATAGTCCTTCAGGGACAAAGCCTCTTTGGACTAATAAATACAGAAACCGGGAAACGGCACTTAAAGTTAGATTTCGTCATTAGTCAAAAATTTATTTTCCTTTAAATTTCACAATGGCGTAAATGCACAGTTTCGTGATTTAAAACACCTCTCTAATTGAAAGTATATGACTATGACGAAACTCCGAGTGAAGATATTTAAGACGGGTTAGGAGGGTGGTTATATGTATACTATATACGTACACTTTTGGTTCTGCCAATTGCAATAAAAAGGGAAATGCGCAAATAAATTTTATAGAAGTCCTATATACAAAATTTCTACGTTCTACGGCTAATCGCATTTGAGTCATGCGAGATACACGCATACGTACAGTCATCACGAAAAAAATCACTTTTGAACCCACTTTAAACCCGCTTTGGAAGAAATAGTGTTTTATTCTACTCGTTCAGACGTCACACAAACAAATCGTCCAGATGGATTAAGGAACGGTCAAAATGGGTAATTCTGTTGAAATATAATACCCAAAATTTTTCCCGATTACAATACTTAATAGAAAATGATACTTTATTACTTTTTTTGTTAGTTTTATAAACTGTTACCAAGATGTAACATGTCATCCGTTTAAATAGCTATCATGGTCTAAAACAAACACGAAGTTCTTTTCTAGCATTTTTTCTTTCGTTTTTTTAAAACAGAAATGAAATTGAAATGACTCTATCAGAGATTTAATTGTTTTAATCATTAAGTGTGTTTGAAATAATGAATCTGATTTTAATTCATAGACTACTGAAATGAGAACCACTTATACCTTTACCTACTTCAGTTAAAAAACTCAAAGCTCGTATTATTAGCCATTTTACCTCCACTTGAAAAGACAACATAAGCCTATCGATCTCGTTTAACAGCTTCCTGGATAAACAGATTTTTTCGTTTGAATTCCGATATATGACTAGCACTGATACACAAGTATAATATTTTGCAATTTGTAGTTGACTACGTTATAGAAACATATATTTTACCACATAGCGAAATATTCAAAGTGAGATTTATCCAACGTATGTTTCATTTTTTATCTTATCATGAACTTTATCATGGACTTAAGGATTATATTTAATGGAATTAAGAAGTAAAATCTACTTGAAAATTTCCCGCTCAAGTTCTTTTGCTTTAATCTTTAGCTCATATATAAATGTTTATGCTCATTATTATGTATTTTCATTACTCATTATTCTATAAGAATTGAGGAATACGTTTCGCTCTAGAAAAGCATTTTATTTGAAAGAAGTCCAATTAAATTTAATTGTTAATGGTTTGATGAAATACTTGAACTACTAACTGAATTCCCGAGGAAACTGGAAAATATTTATGCATTGTTGCATTAAATGTTTCGAAAGACCTTTTAAAATGATTCAATACTCATAAAAGAGTTTTTTTTTATTATTTTGAAGTTTTAAATATAATCGTATTTTTCTAAATCGAAGCTCTTTTCTGTTGTTTTCGATACTCGAACGTAAAGAAGAATGTTTTTGCATCGACGCTAAAAGATACATTTTTCAGTAAAAGAAAAAATAAACTTTTTTTTGTCAGAAAAATTCGTTCGAGTTCCACTTTCAGAGGTGAGTTTGTAAAAGAATATTTAGAAGCTGCTGTGTCTAATAAAAATAAATTATTTTTAACTTAACATCTCAAATGACTGACACTTATATTATTTGTTAATTCGAATTACTGACATTTCAAATGAATTATGCGCGATGTTTCAAATATTTCTCTTTGGCATCTGACAAATGTACAGACATTTTGTTCAGCTTGCAGTATTCGTTCGCAGAATTAATGAGTAATTTAAAAGAGTCGCATTTAACTACAAATTTATAAGATATGTGAAATTCCGTTAATTTTTAACAGTGGATATTCGTTAACATTGCACATGGCAACTTTCCATTTTTAAGATCTATTACGAAACAAAGTACAAGTTCCTCATACAAAATTGGGAATTTAATAATTAAAAGTCTTATAGAAAGCACCTTTGAAATAGATGATAAGCAAGTTTGAAATGGCTAACTCGGCTGACAATTTTTGACATTCGCTTTAGGAAAATGGTTTTCATTTTACACATAATCAATCAATAATACAGAGGCTTAAATATTTTTAAATCTCTTTTTTTATATTATAATTTTACGTTTTATTAGTTTAGAGCTGTTTTCGAAGAAAGTCGTTTTTTTTCATATCATATAAACTATCGTAATGACAATTAAGAATTATTTTTTAATAATAAAAAGGTGTCCAATACTTCCGAAAATTCATCATTACAAAGAGTAATCGATTACGGTGTCAGATACCAATGCTACAAAATTTGGCATCATCTCGAAGCAAAAGAAGTATAAGTTAGTGGAACGGTGACACTAAGATATCTGGCTTCGTAAGCAATTCAAATAGATATCGTTTTTAATTCATTCTCATCTTTTGAAAGCGTTACAGATCTATTAATAGGTAAACGACATAAATTTATCTCATACGACATACTAACTTTTTAATAAAATAATTAAAATAATTACTATATATATATTTTTTTATAATTGTAATTTAATTGATGGGTGATATAGCTTTAAGTATAATAACTAATACAGTATTTAATTAAAAATAATTTTTGTACCTAATTTTCTGTTTTAGATATATATTTGATTTCCTAAATATTTCTAATTTCAAATAACTGTTGATTAAATAAATTTTCTTTACTCGATAAATATTAGTTCTCATTTATTTTCAGTAGAGGATCATTATCACTGAAATTTGCATATAAAACAAAAATTCTCTCTAGCCGCTACAAAACTTTCTTTTCGTTACAAAAGTTTTCTCAACTTACCTTGCTCAAATCCTTCCGACGTCCAAGTGCGTCATAAACTGTATCTGTGAGTACCACATTAACGACACCAATAGCAATCATACTGAAGGAAATCCACTGCAAAGGAAATCCCATGGTTCTTCACTCACAATAAAAAATATTCGAACGTAGTGTTAAAATCGAAGACCAGATGTTTCAGAAATGCGCACCGCTAGTACTAGTATTATTCTTCAAATCAAATCACAACACTTTTTTTTCCTACTTATTACGTGCTTCGCTCTTAGGCACTACACGAAAAGAGATGGATGTCACGTGGAGGTCTTTTTAAGGAAACATGGCTCGTATCCACTTTCCATATAGGAAAAACCACGAAAACGCACATGCAGCACGTTCGCCGGGATTCAAACCCGGACCGAACTACCACTATTCAGCAGCTTTTACCGCTCGCCGCTGACGGGCTATTCATAACATTTTCAACATCATTTCCAATCCTGCTTACGCGTTGGCGCACATTATTCGTAATCCCAGGTAACTTAATGGCGAGAAATATTGTTTAAATAAACTTTTCTCTGTCTTCCGTACAGGTGTTCGAATATTCTTTTTCGCCGGTACTCTTATTCTGTAACGCAACAACCCTCACACTTCCTCGCTTTGGGAGATACTGGTACCTTGCTGTTTGGGAATTCGGGCGCCTCGTTAGGGCTGCCAGTCGTTACAGGCGCACAGTCGCCAAAAGAATCAATAGGTTAGCACGAATTTGGCGAAATTATAGTTTCGCGTTTTATTTTTTTCCAGAAACACATATAAACGCCACATCTTTTTTTTTATCGATATTTGAAATGTTGAGTTAGAAAAATTAAAATAACCATTTGATAAATAATTACTTAACCTAAAAAAAGCTAAACGTTATTATATAGATTAGAATAGATTAGAATCAGATTATAGATCAAGATAGAGTAGAATTAGTCACATAGATAGAGAAAAACAAAATTAGAATAAACTGAATAACAGAATTACAATAAACCGTTGATATACCCTACTTTGAAATTTAAAAAAAAAAATTAATCCAGAATTGTCGTTTGATATGTAGTTCTGCAATATAGTAATTTAGCTCTGATAACTTGAAAACGCACCCCTGTCAGTTTACAGTTATTATTATTATATTAACACTTGGGTCTGTCTACCTTAATCGAAAAGAATCTTAAGAATATAAATCGAAGTTGTATAAGATTACATCGCTGTTATATTTGGTCCACAATGAAGTTATTTCTATAAATAAATGCAAAAAGAACGGTCTAGTCTATTATGCCAAAAATAGATCTATCTGTTTAAGAGGGCTATATGCTTAAGAGGAAGGATGTCTTCGCGGAGGACTTTCTAATGGAATCTGACTCGTACACACATTACACATGAGAAAACCACGGAAATATCGATGCAGTCAGCCCGTTTGCCTAGAACCGAACTCAAATCAGAACTATCATTTTTGCCCATCAGTTATTTTTAACTTCAGCTTGTTCTTACAATATACAAAAAACTTGAAAGCCAAAATTCGGTGAAATAGAATTTTTGCTTCTGTTGAGCGAAAAACTTTGTTGTGTTGTACATATATATTTATAGTCAACAGGTCATTATTATTATTACTTAAAAAAGCCCTAAGGGTATTAAACCCTAAGGGAAGGGAACACTCTCGCACTATACGGAAGGGAGGGATGCCTTCGTGGAGGACTTTCTAAGCGAAATTGCCTTGTATTAACACGTGACAAATGGGAACAACCACGAAAACACCCATGCAGCCAACTTGTTCTCTGGATTCGAACCCAGGTCGGAACTCACAGTGTTTAGCGATTTTACCGCTCGGTCGTTGGTGAGTCAAAATGAAAGAGTTAGTTATTCTTATAATACGGGAGTTAGGGTTTGGTTTTAACATTTTTGTCGCCCAGGCAGTATAGTGGCTGGGAAGCCCGGGTTTGAATCACGGAGAAGCGTGGATGTGAACTGTATGTTCCTTCATAGGAGGTAACGGTGGTCGCCTATTAGGTGCCTCCACAATAAAATGGTCACCACTTCCGACCTATGGAGTAGCCACTCATGAAAAGGCAAGCGCCCGACGTTCGGCGGGGGGGAACATGTTGTAACATTTTTGGGAAAATCTAGTTATGTTTAAATGCATTTATGATTCCCCGATTATTACTGTTTTTATAGCAGAAATATTAGGTACAAATATAAAGTACTTTTGTTGATTTTAGGACAAGAAATGTTACTCTTCGTTTAATAAAATTTGCCCCTGAGTTCGGGCAAATTTAAGCGACCTGGGGCAAATAGTAACAATAAAAACGACAATATTTATAAAACTTTGTTATCACTTACTTGAAAGACAATGAATGATGCCATGTGCTTTATTAATTTATAGTAAACCAAAGATAAAATTATTATGTAGAGATGGTAGGATGGAAATGGGCATTATCCCCCAAACCTCAAAGTTTCTGTCACATGAAACATTTTGTAACACAATATGCCTGTTCTCACACATTTTTTTGGTATGATAGACTCGTCTGATTCCTTAAACGTTAAAGCAAAAACAAAAACATAAAATTAATACGTTAAATACGTAATTGATTGCGTTAGGGTTTTGAAATAAAAGATAAAAATAAACGAAATTAGGAAAAACGCTTGAAATTAAAAAATGAATAGAAACCCTCTAACAAAATGAAATTTCTTCCTCCGTTATTTAATCAAAATATTAGGTTTTAACGAAAGTTTCCCGCCACCGCATATATGTCTGCGCAAACAGTCGTTTATTCATATTTTGTCAAACGACTTTTGGCATTTGAAAGACAGAAACTTGCTTTACAACACTGTGTTGTGAAATTTGTAAAACAATAGCGTTATCGTTAAGTTCAAGGTGTCTGAAATGGAACTATCATGCTACTAGATTAGGACCATCATTTACTTCCAGCTCTGTTGCAAAAATTTGTAAGGTATTTATTCCGATTTCTTAGCATGTCTTTGTGTTGTAATGGCCAGCACACTTGGCGCGTATTTGAAAGGTCTGAGGTTCGAGTTCCGGCGAGGGCACTGCTCGTTTTTCACAACTCCTACTTCATAAAAATACTAATGTCTCTACAAAGTCAGCTACAAAATGTTACCAAATCATGTGCACAGCTTTAGGTACTAATGTTGTATCTTACGGCACTGTTAAGGTTTGGTACCAAAAGTTCAAAAACAAGGGCTATGCCATTCAAGAAGCAGAGTGCTCTGTCCGGCCTACTGCTGTTGATGATGCCCGCCTGCGAGAACTCATGGAAAAAGATCAGTATGCAACCACCAGAGAGATTGCTCGAGATTAGTGGCATGTCCATTAGTCGCGCTATGCATCGCATAAACTTGATGTGCAAGTTGAATCGTTGGGTGCCGCATGAGCTGACTCAAGCAGGTGAGCACAGACCTGCTCAGGCCTGCACTAATCTGCTCGAATGCCAGCGCAAGGTCAAAATTCTGGCCCGGATCGTTACTTCTGATAAAAAATTGGTTTACTTCAACAACACAGGCCGAAAAGGGGGTTGGTCTCCGCAATATGAGACTGTCAGCAGCGTCGTAAAGCGTAATTTGACTAACGAAAAGATCATGCTTTGTATCTGGTGGGCCTGCCCTGGTATTAGCCACAAAGTATATCTGGAAAAAGGTAAAACCCTCGACAGTAAGATGTACAACGAAATGCTAGTCCATGTTGACGCTGTTATTAAGGAAGAACATCGAACACAGTTGCGGCACAAGAAAGGTTGTAGAGACATTTGGTTTCATGTGGATGGAGGACATGTGAAAAACGAGCAAGGCCCTCGCCGGGACTCGAACCACGGACGGCTCGAATACGCGCCAAGCGTGCTCTCCACTTCACCGCGAAGGCATGCAAAGAGGGCGGGAGAAATACCTCATATACGCTCCATTTTAAAGGGCGACTGGGGATTAGGGGACCCAATCGCCAAATCTTAGTGATGGAGAATTACCATCCACCACATTTTTAGTTCGGGCGCCACTGTAGAGACATTAGGTTATTTCGAAGCAGAAGATGCTAAATGAGCAATGCCTTCGCCGGCACTCCGAACTACGGACCTCTCGAAAACGCACCGAGCGTGCTGACCACTATACCACGAAGACATGCTACGAAGGCGGGAGAATAATTATAAGGTAATGTTCCATCAAGATAATGCAAGACTACATGTGTCTACATTCACCGGCTGAATTCTGTGCGGACTCGAATGGGATCTTTTGCCACATCCGACATATAGCCTCGACATCGCTCCGTCGAACTTCTACCTTTTTAGAGGGTGTTTCACGAAGGACCTTTAACTTTGAAAATAAATAACTCAAAAACGATGATAGGTAAAAGCATGAAACAAGTGGTACGCTTATTAAAAAAAGCCGTAAAACTCTGATACAGAAGCCTAAAATAATCACAAATTGTGCTGATAATGACAAATTGTTCTGATAGATTGTGCTACGGGTGGCATTAACATAAGTAGGCTGTGCATAGTGGCTAATGTAAACTCTCGTTGCATTCATATCAAAAGTGATTCAAAATGTGAACCTTTCACAGGACACACACGTCGCAAACGAAGAATAAAGTTCTCAGTCACTGTCTGCAGTATATACCGGAAGTTGACACACAAGCTTGACAAACAGCCTCCTCCAGCTCATCGAGTGTTAAAGGATTGTTACGGTAAACAATGGTCCTTCTGTTTGCCCCACAGAAAGTAGTCGCAGTTAGTGAGGTCTGGTGAATAAGGAGGCCAGTCGATTCTTTTCGTCTTAAATGTCTAATAGCTCAATGCAATAACTCTATCATCGAAGTCCAGCAAGTCCAGCAAAACCATGATGTGTACAGTGTGGGCGAGCCCCATCTTGTATGAACCACGCCAGGTCTGGTTGATCATCCAGCGCTTGTTGCGACAAATTGTTTCGGTCAGTCATCACCGTTTCTCGCAAGAAAAAAGACCAATGATGCCTTTTCAAGGAGAATGCAGCCCAAATGGTAAGTTTGGGGCAATGGAGTGGTCATGCGTGAGACACGTGTGGGTTACGGTACGTCAAAATCGCAAGTTGTGTTTGTTAACGACAACATCCAGATGAAAATGAACGTCGTCTGTAAATCATATTCGGCCGACATCGAAAGCAGAAACATCCATCATATTAAGCATCTTGTTAGCAAATTCCTCTCTTTGTCGCTGAGCTTGAACTGGTATAGCGTGTCGGCACAGAATCTTGTACGGAAATATGCGTCTTATCTTCCGCAGGACTTTGTAAGTGCTGGATGGCCTGATTCCGGATTCAGCTGCAAGTCTGTGTACAGATTTCTTCGGATGACGCTCAATATCTGCAGCAAGTCTCTTTGCGTTTTCAGCATATGAATACAACGAGACTCTGTATTTGCCACTATGCACAGCCTGCTTATGTTAATGCCACTCGCAGGGCCATCTATCAGCACAATTTGTAACTTTGTAATTATCAGCATGATTTGTAATTTTTTAGGTTTCTGTATCAGATCTTTACGTTTTTTTTTAATAAACATACCCCTCGTTTCATGCTTTTACCTATCATCGTTTCCGAGATATTTATTTCCAAAGTTAGGGGTCCTTCGTGAAACACCCTTTATCTTTTTTCACACTTGCAGCTACATCTTGCTGGTGCTATCACCTATTCTGCACAGCACGTCCAAAATGAAGTTATCTGTTTCTGGACTCGCGTCCGCCAAGTTTCTAGGCCGAAGACTTAGAAAAACTACCAAACTTGTGGCAGAAAATTACAGATTTGGGCGGTAATTACTACACGTACTAAAGGTACTGCATTCGTGTTTCTTTTCTATATTTATTAAGGCATCTTGGCGGTAAAATTTCATTACAACCAGATATGTTCATCTGTTCTGTTAATCTTGAGGAAAGCCAACCATTAAATCTTATGTTTTCAACTTACAGCAAGTGTACTCCTTTAGTAGGGAACCACCTTTTACACTTCTCGTATCACTGTCAAGAACCCTCAGAAATTCAGAACAACAGGTCGTGGGCTCAGGTAGACGGGTCTTGGTATCTCAAGTCTCCCAAATTTCTCAGATACCCAAGAAATCCAGCGTGGAAGAACGTCTAAACACTAAGTTGAACGTCTGATTTTTTTTCCTTTTCCTTGTACGAAGTAAAGGATGTATTGGAATCACGAAAAATTCCAGGTGTAAGGTTTTAGTTTAAACTAACAAAGTTTTATTTTAATTTGCCTTTTTCTATCTGTTCTTATTTCAACGTCCCGTTAGAATGAGCGCACGTTTCAGCTTTATGCTAATTTGAAGTGGAGCCAAGTTTCTATTTAAACGGTAGGTAGGAACCTCTCAGTGTGAGAGAGCTTTTAGTCTCAGACCACTGTTACTCTGTTCAACGTTCGTCTGAACAGCTAGTATTTAAATTCTAAGCCGTAGCGCTGTTATGCTATTACTTATTGAAGTAAATCTAAGTGCGCGAGTATTAGTTAAATCTTGCTACGCACCATTTAGTTTAGAGGCCAACTTCGCGTTCATAGCTCTTTGAGCACCGACGAATTAATTTCTATTTTAATTTTAGTTTAAATTATTTGATTGTTCAGTTTAGACCCAAGTGCGGTCATTATTTTCTGTATCCCTCCCGAGTTGGGAAGTGGCTGTATATAATTGTGGTTTAATAAAAGAGGATTTTAAATCCCTCTAAAGTGCAGTTCTTCTACCACTTAACCACAGTTTACTACCACAGAACATAGCTGCATTCAGCTCCCTGTTCAAGATCAGGATCGTGTAAAGTATTTCACAAAGATGTTCGTAAAGAATATGCACCGAACACTCAGTCCTGACACAGGTACCATATTTTAACGAAAATATCCAGTTTGACGGCTACTGAATGCAATTTAACGATGCTTTTCCGTAACATCTGTGCGTAAGAGCAGAATAAAGGAATTTTTATCCCCAAACGAATTATAAACTGATTTATACTCACTCTGTTACTCGGCTCCGTAAGCTCAGTTTTTTTAAATTTTATATGTTGGTAAATTGGGCATTTTTTGCTTAACAAATGATTGAATTATGTTGCTTTTATCTTCCGGTTAAGGTTTTTATGCCTTTAGTTAATCTGCGTGCAACAGTTGTAAAATTATCAACAATTTAAAAGTTGCTTAAGTGTGGCTAAAAATAATTTTTATTACCATAGCAGCCATATTTGTTTATATTTGAAATTTAGCAGAATAGTGAATTAATTCTTTCTGCACATTCAGTGTCTTTTTGTCGAGTGGGACCGAAAGGAAACTTTTAGTTTTTGTGCACCGAAAAATCTGCTTTTTTGCCTGCTGGCCGAATTGCTTGTTTTTATTCCGAAACTCTAATTTTAACTTTCAAAATTTATTTTTTAATTGTTTTAACTGTATTTGGTGTTTTATGTTTTTCTATATGTTTCAATTTTGAATGAAGGTATTTTGAGTGTTTATGTATTTTTGCCTTGTCGCGAAGAGAGGACTGAATTAACTGAATGAGAAATGTATCTCTTATGAAATTCGAGGAAATAAGTGTTTCGTATTATGAACAAATATTGTCGCTAGTCTGTCTGGGACAGAGAAGAATGTTGACGAGTAGCGCATGCGCATTAAGTAAGCGGCGCTGAATCGTCTGTGAAAAACTGTTTCTTTTTTACTTGTTTAATTTTTTTTATACATCGTTTTATAGTATTTGAATAGAACATATGGCAATGATTAGACAATTCTTCAGCTGATATAAATTTTGGGCATTTTGAATTATAAAATAAAGGAGATGTAACTCTGTTAAATGATCCTAGCGCCAGAGTGTCTAAATAAATACAGTGAATTTTAAGGAGTGCATTTTTGCTATTGCGGCGGTTGCGCTATCAATGAAGTGGATTTTATTCAATAAGTTTAAATGAAATGCAGGAAAAACATGCGTATAATTTAATATTCTGTACAACAAAGCCATGTGGTGTAAACATCAGATAATTTTTTGTGAAAAAGAAGGTTAAACAAAATCACTCTTTTTTCTTTTTAACGTTACTGAAATTATATGTATCTGATGAAAATGATGAACCCGAATATTCAGACCGAGAAATTGATAACATTAAATACTAAATATAGCGATTTCTTGTGAAAATTATTTTAATCCAGTCAGAACTTTGGGAAATCTCAAGTGGGCAGTTAATGACGTCAGAAAATTTCAAAACTAACTAAGCCGAACTTGACGAGTGGATTACAAAAGATCAAAAAATCTTTAGCAATTATTGTTCGGAACGTGAAATCATCACGAACCTTCAAAAAACACATAAGGGAGATGATACAATTCATCAGATATTTGTTGTGATTCTTCTTAATATTGACACATAAATATTAACTTTTTACAATCATAAATTTTTTGTGAAAAATATGTTTCTTTCTTTTACGAGATCGTTAATCTTGCTTAAATATTTGTAGATATTATTTTCCGCTTCACAATCCTCCATTTATTAGGAAACATCTTTTATAAATAAAAAGTTTAATACTTATAGGTACTAAATGCATACCATTGTAAGTAAACTTAAGGATTTTCTAAAGGTTCAATTTCCAACTCTGAAGTATAAAACTTGACAAAAAAATCTATCTACTCCTGTGATTTAACCTTGTATTACAATATTTGTTATTGTAAGGCTAATTCTTAAATGTTTTATCAAAGTTAACTTCGGTTTCATGAATGTTATAATTATCAATCACTAGCTTAGTCTGAAAGCATCCCATTCAATAGTAAGCATTTTTGCAGCACCAGCTCCGCTACGGCGCAGATCTTTCCGGCCTAAAGGTGATTACAAATCAGTCAGAAACTATGGCGAAACACAAAGAAGAATTGGTACACTTCCGTTATCAGGACCAGATTCAGAAATATATAATACGGAGGAAAAAAAAATCTGTATCTCCCGTTCTGCTGGGGCGATTATTGATGAAATTCAAATTGCGTTTTTCATGTCCCGAAAGCGAGACTTACGATATGGATTACATTTATATATAGGACTGTTCTAACATAGGTATTTTGACACGAAATCGGACTTTTTCCGAAATAACATACCATTTTTTTTCATATTTCGATTCTACGATTCAAATTATGCCTAAACATTAAATTTTACATAATTTGGTGCGAAATTTACGGAAAAATTCAAAAATTTATCTTGCCGCAATTTTTATTCAAAAATTTATCTTGGCGCAATTTTTTTCCACTTGCGCCAAGAATAATTCACTTGACAAACTTCTTAATATATTGGCAGCCTATTTTCAATTCCCTTTTTACATTGCGCACGAGGGAAAAAAATGTCACATCGTTCCTACTTTCAAATACACTCATGTTCATAAATTAAAGATAATTCGAAGTCACGCGGAAATCGAACTCTAAAATAAATATATCGCCTGTAAAATCACTACACAAATCTTCAAGAATCAAATGCAAATTTCAGAAAGCAACCAGATGACACCGATGGTACGTCACAATGGCGAGAGTGTAAGAGAGTGATATATAAGGAATACAGGCAAAGAAGTCAAATTGTTCGCAGGCACTTTATAAGCATTTCAGTGCAATAACCGAATAGTTATGACACAAAGGACGCATTTGGATGATTTTTTACGTGCTAGAATTATCGGCCGTCTGGAATGGGGGCGTACCAAACTGGAAGTATCAGACGAACTTAGAATTGCCCAAAGTGTCATCTCCAGGCTTTGGCAACCATTCCAAGATGATGGTCATGTGAGTAGACGTTACAGCATAGGTCGCCCAGAGTTACAACGCCGAATGAGGACCGGTATTTGGCAGTTGCTGCCAAAAGAAACAGGCGGAGCACAGCCTCAGACCTGTCTCGTCAGCTCTCTTCAACCACTGGTACGACAATTTCAAGGCAGACCGTGTACAGACGCTTAGGGCAGATTGGTCTATATGCTCGTAGACCTGTCAGATGAGTTCCACTTACTGCAACTCACTGTCGCCTGCGGTTAGCCTGGAGTAGAGAGCATGCATTGTGGACACCGCAACAGTGGGCTTGTGTGATGTTTTCCGACCAGTCCAGGTTTAGCTTGCAGTCTGATTCTCGCCGGAATTTCATATGGGGAGCTCCAGGTACCCGTTACCACCAAGAAAACATCATTGAACGACACCGTTACGGTGGTGCAGGAGTGCTCGTCTGGGGTGGAATTATTCTGGGTTCCAGAACTGACCTGCATGTTCAAATTGGAACCATGACAAGCCAAATCTATCGGGACGTCATTCTGGAACAACATGTACCTTTGTTTCGGGGCGCCATGAGCACACAATTTGTGTTTATGGATGACAACGCCCGTCCTCACCGAGCAAACATCGTAAGCGAATGCCTTCAGTCGGAGGTTATCACCCGTATGGACTGGCCAGCATTCTCACCGGACTCGAATCCAGTAGATCACGTGTGGGACATGCTTGGCCGACGAGTTGCAGCCCGTCAACCTCCTCCCACATGTCTAGCGGAACTTCGGAGAGCATTGCTTTTTGTGTGATGTAATATCCCCCAAGATCAGATCGATAATTTGATACTCAGCATGCCTAGGCGTTGTACGGACTGTATTGCATCGTCTGGGAGACATACAATGTATTAACAATCATACCAGCCATGTAATATTGGTTTTTTGTAAATAGGGCTTTTTTTTTGTAATTTGCTCCAGGGAGAAAAAATCGCTAATTTTTTTAATAATATCAAACATATAGCATCTTTTTTTGCTCTTTACCTTTTGTTTAATAAATAAGCTTTACAAATAAGTCAAATTTGTTTTGTTTCTAACTCTTCCTTTGCCTGATTTTGCATTACCCTTGATTTATGGACATGGGTGTATTTTAATACAAGCTATTAAGGCTACTGTAGAAGGAAACAAGTGCGATTCCTCTCTTGCTTTAAATATTAATTTAACACCTGGACGAATAATTAATTTCATAAAAATTTAACATATCAATTATGAGGAGCTTTCAGCCAAAATTTACGTAACTTACAAGGATAAGGAAATAGGCGAAAAATTCCCTAGTGTAATAATTAAAGTCTTTTCAAAATTATTAAAGGAAACCTTAGCTGTTTAATGACTTTTTCCATTTCTTGATGCCTCACTGGAGGTGTGTAGTTAGGGCAGGTCAACAATTCAATCCGTAGAGCTACCAAAATCCATGTGTCATGATGAAGGGAAAATCACAGAAGTTTGCATAGAAGAAACAAGTCGGCTACATTATTGGGATCCAACTAGCGGCCACCTCCTCATAGCTAGCAAGCTGGTCAAGAATTTCCTGGGTTCATTAGTTATGCTGACTCATGCCTATTTCCACGGCAATGAAAAAAATCCAGACCGACAACTCGAACTGCTCATGGACGTAACAGGAACAGAGTCTAAATGCCCTCGAACTGACTTTTAAGGAAAACGAAGAAGACCCCTTCTTGACGGGGCAACACTTCATGACGTAAAGTCTACAGTGTAGTATATCCTACGAACTCTGCGCCATTCCCGGTGATAGCCTTCAAAAATTCCCACTTTATTTCTAAGTGGAAAACCAAGTCTGAAGCATAGTTGCAGCTCCCCGCCTTCGCCGCAGCTCACCTTCTAGGCAACTAACACTTAATACCACCCGAGCAAAAGTGATCTATATCGAAAATCTTCCTTCAATTCTTTCAAAATCAAGTTAAAATGAAGGCTGCGTGTTTCGCTCCCACCCTTTAGCCACCAAATTTCCATTTTTCACCCTGAAAGACCAGAAACTGTATTCTGCACATGCGCCATTTCTCTAAAGCAGCCAAACGACCGGTCACCACTTAGATCGCCAATTAAACGACCTCTGCTGTTGGTGAAATGATAACCTTCGATCTTTCGTCACGTGCTTCCTGTCCTGAAAGGGCAACCGAATAAAGCAATTTCCTTCTAGAAATTTCTCCGGAAGTGACGCACACCTGAGCGAGAGAATGACTAAGCAAAATTCACTCTCTTTCCTTGATCCTTTCACAAAACACAGAAATCTTGATTAAATTCAAATAAAAGAAAAAATAATAAAAATTCATTGAAGCATCTGTTTTACCCCAAAATTAAAGAATTTACATAACCGAATAATGAATTAATCATAAATAATGAAACATTAAATTACTAATTCAAAGAATTAAATAAATTAAGATTTTCATAAATAAGAAAAATAATTAACTTGATCTCCTTCGTAAACGAAAATTCAAACTACACTGCTGGCCACCCAAACTGCAACACCAGGAAAGACAAGAGATATCACAACAAAATTAATTTAGTAGATAACATGTTGACCAAGTATCAAATGATTAAATTTATAGACTTCTGTGAAGTGTGCTTCCTTCCAGAATCAGTAGCCAGAGTAGGCGCCATTGTTGGAGATCATCGCTGCCACACGCCTCGGCATTGATTCAAAGAGACTTTGGATGTGTTCTTGGAGAACAGCAAATCAAGTAGCTTCCACACGTTGCCAAAATTGATCTGGTGTGGCAGCTTGGGATGTAATCTGGGTCAATCGTTTAGCAACCATGGACCACATGTTTTCTATCGGCGAAAGATCCGTAGAGCGAGCCGGCCAGGGAAGCAATTCAATCTGGCGATTGACGAAGAACCCTTGGAAAATGCGTGCCAAGTGTGGTCGCTCATTATCCTGTTGAAATAGGGCTGTGGGCAAGCCCTGAAGGCAAGGAAGGACAACTGGTTTCAACACCTCGGAGATGTAGCGCTGGCTGTATAAAATACCGGCAATGCGTACTAGAAGAGTATGAGAGTGATATCCAATACCGTCCCATACCATAATATCAGGTACAGGACCAGTGTGGCGGTGCATAACGCAGCTGTTCAGCATCCTTTCTTCACGGTGTCTCCAGACTCGAATACGACCATCGTGGTGCTGCAGACAGAAGCGTGACTCGTCAATTAAGACAATTTCATTTCATTCTGCCGTCCACATCCTTCTTGTACTGAGACGTATGCGATCTAACACAACGGTCCGTCGTACCCTCCTGCATCCAACGATCACATATCCGCATTACAGTTGTTTGGTTTCGTCCAACACGACTACCGATTTTCCTGAAAGATAATCGGCACTCTCGGTAGGTCACTATCCTTCCTATGTCGAACTCGGATACTTGATCAAACGATGATAATTGTTTACTACGAGGCATAATGGATCTTTTTTTTTTTTTGAAAAAACCACAAGAAAAACACAATTGCCGAACTTGAAATCTGTGAAATCAGTCGAAAAATCCAAAAGCCTTAAATAGAGTTTTGAAGTGGCGCCACAGGCGCGCGTGATGTGCGTCTGCGCTGAAATTCTAATCATTTGCATATCTCACCTCCGCTAATGCATGTTGTAAATTTCATGTTATTTGCATGCGTCCTTCAGGGTGTTGCATTTACGGTGGCCAGCAGTGTATTATCAACATAACAATATTACCATATTCAAACCAGCATTTGGATGTCACATATAATCTGTACACGTTAAAAGCCAAAACTCTCGAAAATATTTTTTGAATGGATTTATCGCTCAGTCACGTAGCAACCATTGAAGAGTGAAAGGAATCCAAAAAAAAGTTTTTTGTCGCAATTTTAACGCGTTTCACAAACAGCTGGAAGCGTGATGTCTTCATTCACAAAGCTAAATTCCTTCTCGCCTAGAGAACGAAGCTCTAGGAATAGCCCAGAGACAGTTCGCCTAGGAGATCGCCTAGGAGATCGCCTAGAGTGACACATTGTATTGTTTTAACAGTTTAAAATATCTCGAATTAATATTTTAAAAATATAGTATTCATATATAATTTGTTGTTTAAAAATTTGCTAAGTTTTCGAAGATTAGAACATTTAATCTTAAATGTGATCTAGCTTAGTATTTTTTGTTGTATTATAAGGTTTCTCAGGCAGTCCCTGGGCAAAATTTTACAGTTTCAGGGGAATGCGGCCAGTCTTTTGTCTACTTGTCAAGTATTAAATTTCAGTTTAGGAGGATAAGAAAACTTCTTTAAATTTTGGTTTTTACTAACATTTTCTTTACTTTTTTAGTTTAAAAAAGACTTTGAAAATAATCTAAATTTAAATAAATGTCATATGTATTTTTTATGTTTGAAAAGAAGGAAGAGGAAAATTAGAGCGCAAGGAGCACTTTAAATCTTTAATTAAAATAATTAATTATTTGTTTTAAAATTTTTTATTTAAAATAAATTAAAATTTTGAACATATATTTTATAAACTGATGTTATAATACGTATATATATAACATTTCTTGTTGAAAACACAAAAACTTAAAAACTAATTTTTTAAGTCCGCCAAGGTTACGCTAGTTAATTTTAGAGCGTATTCTGCTATTCCAGGCCACGTTGAAGCGTGACTATTAAGGATTTGGTTCTGCGATGTAGAGTGCTTCCAGCCATTTAGCTTTTTCTCGCCGGTTTTCTACAAACCAGAGCCTTTCCTACGGGTTACTTTATCCTGTGAACCGTTAGGCCAATCAATTAGATTTGATTTTACATATTTACGTTTAGCTAAATAAGCTAAAAATGTACATCCCGAAACATTTGCTTATTTTTTAATTCTTTATCAAAATTGTTTTAAAAATGTGCAAACATGTTTTCAACAATGCGTATTAAATACGTTTCTGTAATTCTTTAAGGCAATTCGTCTTCAATAAATGCTTTATTTTGTTATGCGATAAATACAGTCGATTCGTTATTTCACTTGTTCTAATTGAATTTCAGTTTAAGGTAATTCTATACAGTCTTTCCCAATGTATTTAAAACGTCATATCATAATTTAAAATAATTCTGCTTTAATTTAATTTGAAAGATGATAGTATAATTTTCATTTCCTTTGTTATTGTTTGTTTATTTGTTCATTCATTACTTCCTCGAATCCACAGCTTGTTTACATGCTCCATTTTGAAAGAGGAATAAATTTAAAAACGGCACACGATATTTCTCATTTCAAATAATAAGCTAAAAGGTATTTATTCTAAAACATTAATTCTTTAAAAATGTGTAAACACCGTCTGTTTTTGTAATTCTCGAAGACAGTTAGTCTTCAATAAATGCTTTATTTTTTTTGTTCAATAATTTATTTTGCTATTCAGTATTTTATTATTCAATTCTGGTATTCGTAAAATGACGGAATGTTTTATGAGAATTTCTACAGCACGACCACCGTAACAAAAAGGCTGATTTTAATCAATTTTTAAAGTTGCTTTTCAACTTGATATTTTATTTCATTTTATCTACATTATTTATTACCTTGAAAAGGCAACTGCTACTTTAAAATGTTAAAATAAAACAGGATTAAATATAGTTTAAACTATGAATATTTAATTATTTTATACAAATAAATTTAGTTCCGTGTTAAAAAATTCCAAAGCTACTAGGAATTTCTGGATATACCCGCTTATCTCTAGTGTAGACGATAGACAAGTAGAACGTTTATACTAATGGTTGGGAAAATAAGATAAAAGAAACTAAAGCGTTTAAAGAATCATTGTAGAAACGTGAAACGGAATTTTTTGGCGCTACTCGTATTACCAAAAGCAACCTTTTTCTCGCCTTCGATTTAGTTGAACTTTACGGAATTTCAGATTGGAATAGTTGTAAAACGTAAGTGCATTTTATATTTACTTAAAACAAATCGATGCTTTTCAACTCTTTTTGGAAGGAGGAAAGAAAGAATCCTTTGAGGTCTTTTTTAACATACTTTTTTATTACGTTGCTAATGTGCTTCAGTTTCTAGTTAGACGAAGGTGGTTCTAATAAACCAGATTCCAATATCAAAAGGAAATTGCAAAAAATACTTCCCAGTGTTAACAAGACGCACTTTTAGTTTTCGTTAAGAGGATGCAGCCAACATTTTTCAACAGAGCCGCTTCCTGAATTATATCCCAGTGACTATCAGAATAAATTCAAAACGTGAGGTTTCAAAGTAAACAATTTAAATATAATGCCGCATACGTATGGATTCGTAATAGATTGAATGCACACAGATAGTACTTAACTCACGCTGTGTGAACAGTTGAAAACAACTGATAGCAGATGCTCTTTTCGGCCTTATATAGTTTTCACCCGGCCGCCGAGATATTTCTAGTATTTTCTATTTCTCGAAATTACTGAAAAGCGAGCCGAGTACGGTTAGACAACATCCAAAATCAATTGCAGTTACTCCATTACACAATCACGCTGATACAGGGGCCGGACCAAATGTCGCCTAATGGCCACCCATTTTACACTACTATTCTGGACATTTTATGCTTTTTAAATAACTCTAAGTTCTCTAAAACGTTTCATTGCATTGAAGCCGCAAAAGCGTAATTTATACGAAAGTATTTCTACGTCATTCATTGAAAAATAATCCGAAAACACAAAAACAATTCTTGAAGGAGATTTGCATATTAACATCATTTTTTATTTATTAAAATTCCATAAACATTTTCAACTGAGACAGTTGGCCAAAATTTTCGTTAAAAGTGCGTTTATTATTTAATGTTATTAGTCCGAAGGGGCTTTGTCCCTGAAAGACTATTGTTTTCGTTTTGCGATTCTTTGTCGGAAACATTAAATGTCGGTTCCCTTTTCAAACTGTTGCCACCAAATATTGCAGTCCTGTATTATATTTAAAGAAATTAAATAATGAAGAATCTGCATCAATGTATGTATGTTTCTCGCTGTAGTAAAATTATTTATATGTAGTAAAAATACTTATATATTTTAATTTTTATGTAATGAAAATTGTGTTAATTTCTGTAGGTTACATATTTTATCCCTATCATTCGGGTTATTGCGGAAACAACGTGATGTACTCTTAATCACTTGTTATAATCCTATACTGGGTAGTTGGATTTCTTCATTCTTATTCGCGGTTCATCGCTGATAAAATTAATATTCAAAATTTTGGTTATCACTTATACACCAGAATAATTATAATTAATATTTCTCATAACATACAGAAATCAATATAAATTTTACTACACAAAAAATTAAAATATATAAGTATTTTTACTACATATAAATAATTTTTACAACATATGGTGCCGTGACAAAAGAAATAACTTAAAATCATTTAGTTCAGGTTGAGAATTCAAATAAAATGTGTGACCTATAATGTATTTGCTACACATGTGATTTATATTGTAAAAAAATTTATGATAAATGATGGGTAATATGCCATGAAATAGTAATTCTATTTTGGATATTTTAAAAATTCAATTTCAAATGTATTGTTATATATAAGTGCATATTTAATGAAAGTTTTAAGATATTTGAATCAAAAGCTGATTTCAGTAATTTCATTGTATTGTGGTATTTAACCCCTTAACTGCCACGAAAAAAGTGCAAGATTCACTCCCCAGTGCCACCGTTTCTTACACATGAGTGCCTAGTTATACGATGTATTAGGGGGAAAATAAGTGCAAGTTTTGCTGTCTAAAACCTGTTTACTTTCACAAAATAAAGAATAAAAGAAAAAATGAAAATACAAAATTTAATGTTTAGAGTAAAAGTGTAATAAAAAAAATGCAAGTATAATAAAAATGATGTTTGTATAATAAACAAGGTAATAAAAAAGATCCCCAAAAGTGGAGTTTCGATCAATTCATTTTTAAACCAGTGAAGTCTAATGCCAGGTTTCAGTATTATACCTTGTAAAATCTGTATATCTAAATGGAAAGCGTGGAGCCGGCATAGGCAAATTTTTCATATTAAGTTGTACCCAACGTCATGCATCTTTCGAAAAATAGCCACAATCCTCTCCATCTAACGTAATATCATATTCTGAGGTGTCCGACCCTGAAGATGACGAAAAGTAATTATCCATTTCACTGTCGTACATATTCGTGAAAAAGCACCTACTACAAACAGTAAACGAAAACGGAAGACACGCAATAAAAAATGCGTTTTACTCAAACAGAAACATGACCAACAACTGGGCAGTCATTACTTGCACCGTTTCAGAAATATCCCCCTCTCCAAATCTTTCCCCTTCTCTAAAATAGTATCCTCCTTTGCATACTCTGTCAAGGTCATTATGCTGTTGCATTCCAAAGCTTTGCGAATAATTTTACTGGTAGCAGCGCAAAGCAAATGATAGCATTTCGGAAGGGCGTATATATACGCTTGGGGCAGTTAACGCATCGGCTGAGTAAGACGTACATATACGCCCGCGGCAGTTAAGGGGCTAATGATAAAATAATGTTCAGAATGATTAGAATCCAGGAGTGTTAAGGATCAATGTACTTATATTGCATCACTAATTTGATATATGCATGGTTAAAGTTGTAGGAGATCATAATTAATTACTAAATTACAAAAAAAAAATTACCTTTACTTTGGTATCTACTGTTATATTTATGTCTGGTAAATGTATATGTAAAATATCAGATAGAGTACTCAGTGTTTGTGAAAAATAATGTAGATCTCAATATGATTAAAATAGAAATAGCAGATTGTAAGGTAATGCAACATAAGTAACTATATTTCTTCATCCATGTCAAAGCTTAAAGGTAGATCTAACACTGGTATGGCAACTTCCTTAGCTTCTGCTCTGCCCACATTTAGTGGCAACTTATCTGAAAATGTAAATTTCTTTTTTGATCAAATAAATAGTGTTGCTAAATTAGAAAAATGGTCAGATGAAAAGAAAATAATCATTCTGAAAATAAACTGTAGGGATAAAGCTCTAGATTTCCTAATTAATGATCCAAGAGCAGCTAAGGAAATTTATTTTTCAAAATTTGGTATTCCAAAAGTAATTTTATCTGATAATGCTTCAAATTTTTGTTTAGCTGAATTTGAAAAATTTCTAAAAGATCTCAATATTGAACACAGAAAAAGCTCCATTTATTATCCACAGTCTAATGGAATCATAGAGTTCATCGAACTATTAAAGAAAGCATAGCTTCTTTATCCAACAAGGTAATCGAATGGTCAGATAGATTAGCTTTATTCAAACTATATTACAACAATTCTAAACACATAGTTACAGATTTTACTCCCGCACAGTTATTTTTTGGGCGAGAACTCAATACACCTCCAGATACAAATAATGAACCGGTAACGGTAGATAATGCTTCACAATATTTGTTACGTCAGAGAGAACACATTAAAGCAACTAGAGAATTAGTGAAACAAAACGAAAAATATTTTCAGTCTCAAAATAAAGTTGTTAAAGGCAGAGAACCACCAAAATTTAATATTGGAGATGAGGTATTTTTAAAGGCTTTACAACCACCTCATGCTTTTCAGCCAAAATTCAATGGACCTTTCAAAATAATAAAAATTTTTCGAAATAAAAACTACTTAATTCTAAACATCGAGGACCACAAAACTCAAAAAATTCATTGTAGCAAATTATTTAAAAGAGTTGATCCAAGGTTCAATTTGATTAATTAAGAACATTTATTTCATCGAGCTTGTTTTTCTTGTTCACTAAGTTAGAAAAAATAAATAAATAGAAGACATACACACATTTGTAAGTGTTAGGAATTTAGTGGATTTATT
>KK117301.1:240807-256595 GCA_000611955.2 Stegodyphus mimosarum | reverse complement strand
AAATGCATGAAATGTAAAAATAGGTATTAGCTTACAATTTCCATTTACAAAGAGAAAATTGTAACTTGACTACAGATTATAATGAAAGTGTATGCTGTAACTATATGAGTAACTTGTATGATATGTATTAGTTATTAATTTTTGATTGTACTTCATATGTGTAGCACTTATCCCAGACAGTGAAATTATGATAAAATAATTTTTGACTATTTTTTATTTGATTTAACTATTATACCAGATCATACTTGTAATGAGTGTTGTGCGTCAGTAAAATTTATCGTGCAATGAACCGTGTTTCGGTGAAATTTATCATGCAGTGTTCAGCGTCAGTGAAGATCATGCGGTGATCTGTGCTTTTTCTTTGGCCGGAGGGAATGTGCTAGCAAGCCGGCATCTATCATCAAACTATCGCTTCACGAATCGTCATCGTTTCGTCCAAGTCCTTGGTGGCAGTTGTTGGACCGGTTTCTGCCCTCTTCACTGCTGGGAGTTCAAGGGTGAAGGACGGGCTTCGGCCTGTCTCTTCACCTACCACCTTGTTTCATGATGCACGTTTAACTCTCCTGAAAAGTCCGATGATATGGTTCCTGATTTATAGAAAGCCAACTGTAGTTTTTTTTATTGAATATGTTCATTCTATATGCAGTTTCTAAAAATTCATCCAGGATTGAATGATGTTTTCTAAGCAAGAATCATTCAATATAAGACTCATCCATTGTCTATCGCCACGTGGTGCACTGCTCCAAATTAATTCACTGGCAGAAGCTTCAAAATCAGAAGAAATTTCAAGATAAGTTTATTGCTGCTCTACATATATCTTCGATTCCAGGTTTTTCGTGATTTATAGAAAGCGATGCAAATAGATTGTGCTCTCCAAGTGTATCGTTAAACGAATGGACGTTCTGCATTTATAGTAGGACTATAGTTATGATCTGATTATTTAATTTTCTTGTTTTATTTGTGTGAGCTCAGCAGTAAAATTTTTGATAGGAAAAATAAATAGAGTGAATTGTAGATGATTAACTTGTATTTTCTTCTTCAACTATCACAACGTCTGGGGTAAGTACATTATTTTGCTATCCTCTGTAGGTCACATATTTTATCCCTATCATTCGGGTTATTGCGGAAACAACGTGATGTACTCTTAATCACTTGTTATAATCCTATACTGGGTAGTTGGATTTCTTCATTCTTATTCGCGGTTCATCGCTGATAAAATTAATATTCAAAATTTTGGTTATCACTTATACACCAGAATAATTATAATTAATATTTCTCATAACATACAGAAATCAATATAAATTTTACTACACAAAAAATTAAAATATATAAGTATTTTTACTACATATAAATAATTTTTACAACACTCGCATTGTGATAAAACGACGGTACCTAGTGCCGTCGAATTTTGAATGACGTAATCCAACTGCAAATATGGGCATCTGGAAGCTGAAATATGGAATTTGTTTTATTATCGATTTCATATTTTGTAAACCTTTAAACGAATTTTTGATGAACAAACTCGAGGACTTCAAAGCAAGCAATGGCAACGTTGTAGAGAAAAAAAATTTTCTTCTCCGGCGCGTGAGACTGTGTATCGGAAATTCTAAAGATATACTCAGTTTAAAGTTATTTTGTTATTATGTTTTGTTATTATTGTTCTTTAACTAAATTTTATGGGTTAAGTACGAAGAACATGATATTTAATAAAGGTAACACACAAAATGTTTAAAAAACGCCCCTTTGAACGTAATTTAAAATCTGAAACCTTTCAGAATTTTTTTAATAGTTTTTAATATTATTTATTTTTCAAGTATTTTTAGTGTATGAATGTAGCACGTCTTTTGTGACTGTTATCGAATCCACGATGTAAAGAATGTTATTTAAAATCTCAGCCAATCTGGAGACGTTTCTTTCCCAATTTTACATTTTAAAATAGTGTGTTTTATTTCCAGATAAATTAACATTTATTTATTCCTTTTTATACTTAAATAATTAGTTAAAATATACGAATTGATAATGCAATTTGCCTTTTCCAATTATTTTGTTTTTCTTTGATAATGGAATTTACAGATCAGAGTAATAATTGTCAAAATTCTAATATTCGAGAGCGAAGTAAGACTGAGAATGACAACAAATAGCAACTGGCACAGACAAATACGCAAATATCAAGTTAAAATTTTTCATTTAAAGCCAGAACATTTTCTAAAAAGCTACCTCCTTTAGACGTGTGTCAAGCAGTAGAATCACTAAATTTTCTGCTCACGTATAATCAAGATTGTGAATTCAAGCCTTGCTTTTATTCTCCAAATGATAAGTCAATTGATTTATTTCTTACTTTGACATGCGACATTTTGTAAATGTAGCATGACCTTTTCCATACCAAAATTCGTAAAAGAGTTATAAAATTGCACATATTTTTTGCTCATTTATCTGCATGATTTCATGACATTTTCTCGCTTTGCAGTTAAAGAAACTTGTCATGAATAAGAACGATACTACAAAATAATGCTTTTATAATAATCAGAATAGGTATTTGCAGAATTTCATTGTATTTACAGAAATATTTTACTTAAAATTTTTGTATTTTAAACATTTTATTTGATAACATTTATTCTTTAATATCTTTCTTTTATTCTGAACTATCTATCGACACCGCAATTTCCACGATAATAATGCCTTTTGAAGTGTCAGAAGAGGTATTTTATCCCATTCCTCTCGAACAACTTTCCCCAAGTCCATGAACGGTTGTAGGTTGATGTCTGGTCAAACTGCATTTTAAGAGTCCAAAAGCTCAAAATCCATGAGAGATACAACAGAAGATGTAGTAGGGATATAAGTAAAAGATATGGCCTAGATTCCCTCTTTTTGTTCCATTGTTTACCAGGAAATTCACAGGGGATTTTGACATGTCGCTGCTTGCTTTGTCTTGATGCAGTTCTACTGATTGATTGACCGCATTGTGGGTAAATAGAAAGTATTTCATATTTCAAAAGTAAATAAATAAAATATGTTCCTGATAATATTTGAAGTTAATATTACCATTTTTATCCCCTCTCTGTATTTTAATTTGCTGTTATGTAAAAATCCTAACAACCATAAATACCTTTGAATATGTGGTAGAGAAAATGATGCACATTAGATGTTTTCGCCTTTTTAAGAAATAAATCAGCGTTAATCACTTTTTTTACAATTGACACTGAGCATTTTAAGGATATTACAATTGTCATTTGACTTCGCAGATTTTCTTTCAGCATTAAAAATCTAATCTTTGCAGCATACGAAACATTCCGTTTTTCCCTTGGATATGTATTTAGAGCAATGTCTCCACATGAAGCCCAATTTTGATGTTTTTCTTTAATTGTTGACAATATTATGTACCGTAGCTTTAGATATCGAAACACCATGGCGTTCATAGCATTCTGCGCGTTGTCTAGGTATGAGACCGCTAAATAACCGATGGGTTTGGTTATTCGTGATAAAAGTTTATTAGCAAGCGCACAGACGTTTGGTGGAGAAGAAAATTTCTCTTGAGAACTTTATAAGTATCTGTTCAAATCCACATGTTTACATTTGGTGTTCTACGCAGGGGCGTACCCAGGAAAAAGGCGGGCCGCCCTGGACCTCTGAGGAAACTTAACCTTTACATAACTTTAAGTTTTTACGTATATGTACCCAAATGCAATAATGCAAAATAGTACCAAGTTAGAAAGTGATCTGCATTCAAAATGTTAGTTTATTTTAAACACTGACTTCCAAGACTCAATCTCTAACTTACACTGGTATGCAAACTTAAGCAACAATGTAAATTTTCATCAGATAGCCATGAAATTGCAGAAAAGGGGATCTTGCGATCAATGAACACGCAATTCAGTAGAAAGGTCATGCGTATGCAAATGTCAGGAACAAAACGTCACAGGCGACGTGAGCGTACGCAAAACGCTTACGATCGGCGCACTCATTTCAAGACTACAATAAAAGGATGAACGGTGACGCAATTAAAGACATTCGCTGCAAGTGCAAGTGAGTTCTTTCGTAAAATATGGCTAAAGGAAATCATCTGGATGACTTCACAAGTGGAAGAATGATCGCAAAGCTGGAGGAAATGCGTAATATGACCAGTGTAGCTGAAGAGTTAGGAATGAAAAAAATTGTCGTTTTGCGCGCATGGAAAGCTTTCTAAACCATAGCTATAGATGTTAGAAAGGTTGGTGGTGGTCATCGCAGGAAAACAACTGCAATGGATTACCGATACATCATCCAACAAGCGAAAAGAGCCTGAAACCAGTCAGCAAGCGCTATAGCTCAGCAACTGTGTACGGCAAAGGAGCGACAAGTGTCGCGGTTTACTGTGTCCAGACGCTTTTACAAAGGTGGCCTATTCGCCCATCGTCCTGAACGCTGCCTCCCTTTGAAAGCTGGCCATCGACGCCACCATTTAGAGTGGCGCAAGGAGTACAAAACCTAGACATCTCATAATGGAGTCGTCTCCTCCTTACAGATTAGAGTCGGTTTAGTGCCACAAGCGATTCTCAACGCCAGATGATTTGGAGAGAGGGTCGGGACACAGTTTTATCCCAGTAACATCACAGAATGAGACCGTTACGTGATCCTGGAGTTCCGTCTGGGAAGGCATTATGCTGAACGGGCGGACAGAGCTCCACGTCTTCGACAGAAGTTCTGTACTCGGAGATCGCTATTATCAGGAGGTGATCCTTCCGTATGTGCGTCTGTTCCGAGGGGCCACTGTTGCAGACTTCGTTTTCATGCATGACAATACACGGCCCCACCGAACTCCTGCTGTTCAAAAACTACTTGAATGTGAAGATATCACTCGAATGGATTGGCAGCGTACTCCTCTGATTTAAAGCCCATAGAACATGTGTGGGATGCTTTTGGGAAACGTCTTGCGGCACGATTACATCCTCCGGAGAACACCCAACAACAGAAACAGACGCTGATTGAGAAATTAGCACTTTTACCTTAAGCACGCTGTTGAACAATCTGGTGCTGAGTATGGAGAAACGGTGCGAAGTAACTATTGCAGTAAAGGAGGGCATATCTCATACTATGGAACACCTGCTTGTTTTTATTCCTCTTGTACGGACAATAATGTGTAAGGATATTATGAATTCAATAAAGCCTTGTTTGTTTGATTCACACTGTATGCATTGTATTCATTTTTGCACCACTATACTTTCGTCATCGTTTAAATACAAAATATTGTCTCTCATTCTGAATTTAATGTCTCTCAGATGATTTTTCGTGGAGTTATAGCCAAAAGAACACCCGTTGCTTAAGTTTTGTACACCAGTGTACATTTGACACGAAAGACTCTTTTGATAGTGTTTCACTCGACTTTTGCCGGAGAATTTTTTCAAAGTTGAAATTCATTAAACGCTTTCTTCGATCAACAGTGAGCCAAGTAAGACTTAACAATTTGACAATCCTTTTCATTGAAAATGCAGTATTTGAAATCATTTATTTCAATGAAGTTATAAAAACATTTTAGAAGCTCTCAAAAAACTGCTTTAGTTTTTTTTAACTGCACAAAATGCTTTTTTTAACGATTGTCTTTTGAATCACCAAAAATGGCAGATTAATATATCAGGATACTTTTGGCGAACATAGTCGTAACAGTGTCAAAGTCCTGATCTCGAACAAGGAGCTGAATGCAGCTATGTTCTATGTCAGTAGTAGAATAACTGCACGTACTGCATCTCTCTTAGCTGTTATTACGCTCGGCCATATCTAGGCCCTTGCTAGGTTTCGCAGATTCAATTAAGACTTAGGGGCCAACTAGTTAGATTCTGATAGCTTCGGCTATATTATTTAAGAGCTTTAGTTAAGCTAGTTTTAGTCCAAATTATTAGTATTTAAGTTCAAGCCCGAGTGGTGGCTTTATTGTAAAGTTCCAAGCCGGAACTGATTGTAAATATATTGAATAATAAAAGGTTTTAAACCCTTCTCAAGTCTTAAGTATTCTGTTCACACACTTAAGCGATTATTCGCTTCTCAAGTGTTCGTGGGGTTCCGAATCAGAACTAAGGATTAAAGAGTTAAACCCTACAACTTAAATAACTTCATCTAAAATTGCTAAATTTAGAAATGTCATCTTTTGCAACTCCTTCAAGAAACAGAGTGTTTGAGAATAGAACTTAATCACACAAATATTCACGGAATTCACCTCCTTAACAAAATTTGAAATGGACTGTATCATCTTTTATTTTACTTCTGTTAACAGACATTACATACACATATTAGAAATTACGTATTCTACTCGGATGGACACTCTTGCCATCCATATACATACGTTTCACCAACCCGGGCTACCAGCACACAGTCCATCAATGGCCACTAGCTTTCTACGTTGTTTTCCTTTTCTACTCGTGGTTGCCAGATCATTCTAGTTAAACCATACTGTCATTAGATCTTGGCGTCACTTCACTTCTGCCTTAACACAGAGATTATTTCCGTTTTTCAATAAAAATTTAGTATTAGCTGTTTAGTAAAATATTACTTTAATTCTAGATACCTGAAAGCTATATCTTATTTTTCACTCTTTCTGTTAAAATTGCACTGCATGATCTATTTATATAAAAAAACACCGTTAAATTATGTTTAATAATTTCGTCAGCTCTAACATAACAAACAATAGCATCACATAACTAATAATATAACTATATTAACACAGAATTTAGCCCAGAACAGTTATTACTCTCGAAACAGCGTATTATATTGAATTACTTAAATACGATGTATCACTTTTCAAATTGTTGCCACCAAACATTAATGCCCTGAGTTATATTTAAAGAAATTAAATAATGAAGAATCTGCATGTATGTGTGTATGTTTCTCGCATTGTGAAAAAACAACGTACCTAGAGTCCTCAAATTTTGAATAACGCTGTCCTCCACCTTAACATAGGCACCATGAAGCCTCAATTTGGAAATGTTTTTATTGTGTATTTCATATTCTGTAAACCTTTAAGGGAGTTTTGATTAAAAAAATCAAAAGAAAATCTGAAAGTTTTCTGACTTTATATTATGCCCAAACTGACTTTTTTTTCATTTGCCGAAATATACACATTTCGGGGAGCATTTGGGCTAACGCCACTTTGGGCTGAAAATATTTACAAAAAACATATCTTTAGAGTTTCCGATAGACAATCTTGCGCACTGGAGATAAAAATGTTTTATTCCCGAAAGTGTTGCCACTGCTTGCTTTGAAATCGTTGAGTTTCTTAATGAAAAATTCATTCACGTTTTACACAATATAAAACATAAAATAAAGCAAATTCCAAATATGGGCGTCCAGGTGCTTATATTTGGGTGGAGGGCTACGTTATTCAGAATTTGATGGCTTTGGCTATCGTAGTTTTTTCACAATGCGAGAAACATACATACCGCTTATACAGATTCCTTATTATTTAATTTCTTTAAATATATACAGGGTGATAACAGTTTGAAAAATGATTCAGACTTTTACAGTGATTCAACGCAAAATGCCGTTTTGTGAATTACAGCTTTTCTTGTACAACATTGGATATTTGGGCTAACAATTTCAAAGCTAACAGTCGCAACGCTGTAGGGAATAAAAAAATTTTCCAAATGCTCTCGAATCGTGCGTGTATTTAAATGAAACTAAAATACACGTTTGGGCGTAATATAAAAATCTGAAAGCTTTCAGTTTCTTTTGTCATACTTTTTTATTATAAGCTTTCATTCATGCTGTTTCACCCTGCGGATGAAATTTTGATCTACTTTTTTCTACTACTACTACTACTTTAATTTTTAACCTACTTCTTACAAGTTTACATTTTGCATACGCACTGTTTGTCGATGACAATGTGCTGTAATGTGGTGAAGCGAGGTTTTTCGAAACTCGATTTAGATCTTTTTTATGTAATTTTTAATCGTTTTTCACCATATGTCTTAGTTTAACATCGAAAACATTGGCATATCCAAAGATCGCTTATACTCCTATTTTTCTAATATCGAGCAAGTCGTGTTCTTGTTTGTGTAGATTATACTTAAATTGCCATTTCAGCTTGTTTTGAGATTTATTTTATAAGTGGATTTCTTAACAGACGAAGGAACTTTCGGTTAATACAGAACGCTTTTCACGATATTGATTATTAATTATTTATTTATTTTGCTCTAATTAGGCACTGGAATATCTAATGCTTGTCAAGGAGTCTGTCAGGTATGAATAATAAACAATGGCCGAGCGCATCTCGAGTGGGCGCAATTCAAATATTGTCAAGTAGGGCTTATGAGTTCGCAAACACCAATTCAAGTGATATATCGAATATTTCTAACTTATTAATATTGTGACATTTAAGTTTTACTACCGAAACGTTCATTTAATTCTCTTCTTTTTACTTCTTTACGTCACGACGTACGCTCAGTCCAGAATTTATGTAGGTTTTGAGTGGCAAGCAGTTTTACTATAAAGTTTACAATTTTACGAATAGGCGTGGGAGAGTCTTCATCCGCTGTCCTGCGAATAGAAGGAAAGGGATATATATTACCTTCACTCACTAGTGTGTTGCCATTCAGCAAAGCGTAAGATATTTAGTTTTTGAATTATAGTTTTTGTTACTCAGTAGCAAACCAACTGATTGAAAAACAATAAGCAGTCTTTTAGCAATAAAGCTGAAAAGACAAAAAACATTGTGTTAGAGATGCTCAGCGAGAGCGTAAAGAACCTTAATAGATCTTCTGGTGGGACGTTAAAATTTGAATCCTTTCAGACTTTCTGGCTTTCTTTTTATTTATTATAAAACTACTTGAGGTAATATCATTTATTTCTTAGAATAACAATATTTTCATTTCTAAATAATTATTTTTAAGCGCGATATCTCAGTTTGAATTTGTTGGCATTTAATACCCATGTGTATTTTTAAGCGTGGACTTTAGTAATTGCGAAAACGAATCCGTAAACAAAAGTTATATGCATGTATAATATTTCTCGGCAACTGACCGAGCGGCAAAATTCTAATAACTCAACCATATGCGTCCTTTCGGATGACTACCGTTGACCGTTTCTGTGAAAGATGCGCTGACAGAATAATACTAGAAACAACGCAAACTTATTTCAACAGCTGTGACGGAACAAGAAATTTTCCTGTCCAAGTTTCTGTCAGGAACAAGGCAATAAACAGTTTCCTGAAAAAACAAATGCAGCAAAATGTGGAAATAAAAAAAAAAGAGAGGGGGAGAATTTTTCCTAAAGCTTTGTTGACGGGTCGTGAATTTTTATGAGTTCGATCATTTTTTTTAAAAACCCCGTCTTGCTTCTGTTACATTTATTTACTTTTTCTTAGGCTAATGTATCAAGGCTTTTGACAACAAAATGATGGTCTTGCGAGCGCTCAAAATGTGTTTTGTGATTGTGTGTCAGATGAAAAATCGATATTATTTGCAGTAATGTGATTCCGATTACGATAACATCCACAGACGATAGTAATGGTATCAGTTTTTTTAAGGTAAAATCCTTTTTTCACTAACTTTAGATCTAATACGTGAAATTTTTACGAATTCCAATTTTTGCACTGATATACAAATAATTTAATTCAGCTACATGTATGAAAACGTAAGAATTACGCTTACTTAATAACAGATACAATTTTAAAATGCTATTTTGATTGATGGCCAAGGGAAAAATCGCGTAATATGTTTCTACGTCATCTGTACTTCCAGTTTATAGTCGTAACAAAGCTTTGAAAAAATTTGAATGTTGTACTAACCCAAAAGCAAGCATTTACACATGAGATGAAGTTTCATTTTTAAAAACCTTTTGTGAAAAAAGATTTTTTTCGGAGGTTTGCATTTCTAAGATGATATTCCGTATGTCAGGTTTTAATGATATTGTAGGGTTTATATTTATTTTAACTAACATTTATTTTAAGTTCATAGTCCTTTCCTTTTTAGCCTTCATTTTTCCCCTAGAAATGCCCGTGCCAGAGTATGTAAATTACAGTAGCACGCGCAGTTTATTCAAATTTAGGGGAAGCTAGTTCAGTTAAATAGTAGACGAAACGAGCGTGTAAAGAATAGTAGACGTAGTTAAATAGTAGACGAAACGAGCGTGTGTCTTGCTGGAGAGATTGCTCGGTAGAATTTAGATCAGCGCGTGTCGGCCTTTGTTCCTAACTTTGCAGAAGTGCTAGACTTTCAACTGTTAAATCAGTAATCTTGCTGAATATCAGCGATAATTAAAAACGCGGTTAGTTAAGATCTCAGAGCCTCGTAGGTAGTGTTTGACATTTGTTCATCTAGTTTCTTATTTTCAGTTTTACCTTGCTTTTAGTTCAACCGCCGAGTTGGCGCAGTTTGTGAGCGTCGAGGAGACGCAGTTGTAATTTTAAAAGTACAATAAAAGGGTTCAACCCCTTCGCACGTTTTTGTGACTCACTATCCCAGTGACTGACAAGTTGGGCCAAAGGGATCTTACAATATTATACCCAAAATATAGTTAAAAAAACTAAATACCAATACTTTTGGCTAAAACTATGTAAATATGTTTTCCTTTAAAACAAAAACGGTTTATGAAAGCGCTTGGCACAGGCTTTTCAACCCAAAGAAGTTTGTTTGCACCATAAGACGAAGACTATATACACTATAAGAAGATGACTTAAAGACGCTTGTTTGCACAATAAGAATATCTCAACGATAAAATTTAACGGCGTTACGCTCCCAACCCCTAACCACGCCAATCACATTCATACCGACCCATTTTAAGAGACAAAAGCGCTATAATAGGAGACGAATGGTAATTTTATTTAATCTTTTTTGCCCAAAGGAACGTTAGCCCAGAAGGGTTCTTAAGTCTCAAAACGGGATTTCGCGTTAAATCACTATTAAAGTCTGAATAACTTTTCAAATTAGTGCCAACAAATATTATCGTCCTGATCTATAGAAATTAAATAATAAAGAATTTGCATGAATGCGTGCATGTTTTTCGGACTGTGAAAAAACAATCGTATATAGAGCCATCAAATTTTAATAACGTAGCGTTCCACCCGAATATGGACACCTGGAAGACCGAATTTGGAATATGAAATGTGTTTTATTGTGTATTTCATATTTTGTAAAAACTTCAACGAATTTTTGATTAACAAACTCAAGGATTTGAAAGAGAGCAATGGCAACGCTGTACAGGAAAAAATTATCTCTAGCGCTCGAGATTGCCTATCGAAAATTCTAAAGATAGGCTGTTTTTAAATATCTTTAGCCCAAAGGAACAATAGTCCAAATGCTCTCGAAACGTGTATGTGTATGTAATAGAAAAAATCCCTTTGGGCGTAATATGAAATCTGAAAGCGTTCAGATTTCGATTTTATTATTTTTTAAATATTAAACTATTTACGTATAAAACCAAGCACAGATTTCACAAATGCATTAAATTGGGAAAATGAACATAACACATTGCATTTAGACAAGTGTTGCACTTTGCCGAATACACAGGTTATTGTAAAATTCTCATACCTATATTTTTAAGTGAATACAGCAGTACGATATTGTTCCATTTATCTTGTAAAGTATTAATTTTGTTAAAATACTTTAAAAATAATTTTGTGTCATTATCATACATTCTATAGCAAATACAAAGCAACATGCTTGGGTTTGACGTAGATTTTGTTCAAAGCTCTACCTATTTCAAGGGCAAACATGTGCAGGTCCCTTTTCATCAAGAGCAATGTCTACGCCAACATTCTTACTTTATTCATTCATTTTTTTTAATTAAAGAAGTCTGAATGAAATTATATGTAGCTATACAATTCATTCACACTTTTTAGAGAGAAATTAATAAATTAAGAATTATAATTCAATATTATTTCATACATTGTTACGTTTTTGATATAATTAATTAGTTTACAGCTGATTTTAAATTCCGCCATTCATAAAGCTGAGACATAGGTTATAAAGTACATGTCACTGGATTGAACGCCTTGTGCTTTCTTCGTTAGCGGCGCCAGTGAAGCGTCATTAGTATTTATTTGGAAGCAGGAGAGATTGGTCACTTTACTTAAACTGTTCCGCCAAACTAAGCTAATGGCACTACAGGGTTAGGAAGTCATCCTAGTCATTTCTATAAATCTGACGGTTAGGCCGCCTTTCTACATTTTACATTAATCTTTAGTTTCTTGGATATAATTATTTTCATTCGCTTGCTTCATTAACTCTAAGATGCCCTTGTTGCAGTAATAGTCCGTGAACAGTCTGTTCACAGGAGAGCAGGAGAGATGAAACATGAGCTACGCCGTCACCGGGATTCGAATCATGGACCTCTCGAATACGCGTCGAGCGTGCTGACCATTACACCAGGAAGGTATGCCAAGAAGGTGGGAGAAATACCTTATAGAGTGTGCAGAAAACCTGGTGAGTTGCGGTTATTTATTCGAAAGGGCATGAATGTTTTATAGTAGCCCTATGTATAAATTTCATATAAAGTGCTATAATTTTACTTTCAATGCACGACACAAACAGTTTAATACGTCGAAAGCACACAAAATCAACAAATAAAGTTCTAAAAATAGAAAAGCATATTATCTATCAGATAAGGTCTGAATTTTCATAAAAATACCACTATTTTAACTTATAAGCAAATAACATACTTCTCCATTTCTAAGTTTTAAGACCAACATTACATGTATTGACTGAAAACGGGGTCGGATTACTTGACGGTTTAAAAAGAATCTTGTAATACTCTTTCACGAAAGCTTTTACTTTTTATACTGAAAATCAGTACTGATATTTGTCATAGAAAGACACATTCTGATATACGCTTCTAAAAAATATCCAAAGTAATGCCTGAAGGAACTTCCTTTTCTATAGTAAAGAAATAGGAAGTATTATTAATAAAATAAATACTATTTTCTTTTACCATGTGCCACTTCTCATACTCTCAGATTATTTTAATATAATGGAAATTATTAAAATGTAAAGAATTTAAAACTCGGATTGGGCAAACGAATAAACTGCATGCATATTATATATATATATATATCCTCTACATATATGTCGCATTTCTTCGCGTATGCTTCTCCTTAGTTTCGTCCAGCTTGATAGCTACTGTTATTTCATAGATACTTTTTATTCTAAAACATAGTAAGAAGAAAATATGTGAAAAGTATTAATAAATAAACTACTAGTTACCATCAAACTATCCGGAAGCGGGGCAACTAAGAGTAAAAATTACGCGGTTAAATACGGTACATACAGGGTAATCTTAATTACACTTGGCCTATTCAGAGCACTCCGTAGTGGTAACTAAAATGTGGATTGATTCGAAAAATTATAGATAGATAATTCTAAAGATGCGTTTAAACATTCTACAAAAAAGAGAAAAACGTAGTGAAAAAAACTGCGCTAGAACGCCTATTACATCAAAACTCAAACAAGCTACAAATTCCAATACAAATATTATTTATTTGCTACAGAATGTTTAGCAGTTATAAAGCATACTGTTCAATGTGAGCCCCCTCGGTAACTCTTTGAGGGGCAGGAAAAGGGAATTAACTTTTCAGCAAAACTCTTGTTATATTTACTATATCAGCTGTTACAATAAAATTATTTGCGACAATTACGCATATTTTGTCCAACACGCGTGAAACAAATGACCACTTCTGGTGGTTAGTGTCAATGACCACCGCCTACAAAAATACATCCCTACAAATCAGTCTCTATGGCACTCATGGAAACAGTTTTTCAACTTTGCCTTGTGCTGCATTCCCACACTGTTCTTACAGGCCTTTTCTTGGTGCTGCAGAGTGCACATCGTGATGTTGTCTTCAATGGCTGATGCTTATTTTCTTGAAGACAAATTGCGGCATCAACTACTGGCTTAGCCGCCCAACCGGTAGAGTGGTTAACGTCGCTGACCGCCGTGCCGAAGGGCTCGGGTTCGAATCCCGGAGAAGGCATGGATGTTTGTAAATGTAAAGTGTCGGTGCGGCATGGCGGCACTTTAAATATGCCGCGAGGCGAAAGTCCTCTCATGTGGTTTGGTGGATGGGGAGAAGGGTGGAAGACCCTCAGACCCGTTCCCCGAGTTGCTCTCCATCAACAAAATTGGGGGCGGAGCTCAACCAAATCGCACTGTCACCTGTATGGTGCTCAAGGTTGTTGCCAACGAGAGGCGTAATCTTGCGCTCCTTGCCACGAGGAATTTCGTGGGCTTGGGCTGACTTTGTCAGACAAGTGAGCATGAGCAACAACAACACTACTGGATTATGTTTCTTGATTACCATCTAGTGAGCTAAAAGGGAACTTCAGAAACGGTCAGTCTTGAAATCCACTCACACGAGTCAGTAAGATGTTCAATAAAAAAAGTGGTTACTGTAGGTAACCACGCCCTTCGAAGAGTTAAAGTTCAAAACGTGCAGGCAATGAATAGCGTGTTCAACATCTGACTGCCGCTGATAGACTTTGATCTTTCGCACAGGCAACGTTATGCGGGCTGCCCAAATGGTATAAGGGTTAGGGGAGCTTACTGTTGCACCGAAGGCCCCAAGTTCGATTACAGGAGAAGGTATAAATGTTTGTAAATGTATAGTGTATGTGCAGCACGGAGGGCACTCTAATCATGCGGCGAACCAAAAGTCCTCACGAGAGGTTTAGAGGTGTGGGACACCCTCGGACCCGTACCCCCCGGGGTGCTCTCCATCAAAATTGGTGGCGGAACTGAACGTACTGTCACCTGTATGGTGCTCAAGGCTCTTGCCAACGACAGGCGCAATCTTGCTCTCCATGCCACGATGAATTTCGTGAGCTTCTTCTGATCTTACTATCATAAAAGTGACAGAATCACAGCGCAACAAAACGTTATGCAATTTTTCAAGTTATCCACAGTTGCATGATTCTCCCGTCTTTAAATGATCCCTTAACCAAAAATTCGAAAAAGATTGGGCCAGGGATACACTGGGATGTAAACACACACCAAACGGTAACTTTGGGCTAATTGTAGTAGCATTGTGAGGAAGTCACGTGGAATTTCTATGGCCCAAATGCAACAATTCTGGGTGTTCACGGTTCCATTCAGATGAGATGTGACTCATCACTTCAGAGCATGTTCCACGTCCAGGAGTCATCGGCTTCTAGTCGGGCAAGAAAATCATTGCGATAGATAAGCGACGATCAGGACTGGTGATATGCAGCAGATGCTGGTTGTGGCTGATCGTAAACTTAGAACAGGCACTTCAATACTGTTCTACACGTCTAATACTTTCCCCTGTGATATTGGGATTTTAAAATTATCTTAGGTCGTTTTGTATGGCAGCGTTGATTGCGAAATGTGCTGCGAATTTAAAATTGAATGCAATGAAAAGACACTATTAGTTGTTGTTCGGATACTATAAAATGTTTTTCTAGGTATGTACTGTCTAGCCTTAGCTATAGTCAATGCCTCACCTTCAAATACACTACTATTTGCTGTGTAGCTGACCTTTCCACTGATATTCTACCTGTTCATGACGTAGTACTAAGGAAGCAATTCCAATGCAATCCTGTACTTTTGAATCATCTGTATAAATTTCTGATTCAGTAAGTGAGGTGGAATCTGTGTTGGCTATTATAAAGTTTTAGTTAAATTTAGTTTCCTTGCCAACTAGAACTAGAGAAGAGTATAGCGACTATTCGCTGTTGTTAAAACTGCAAAACAAAGTGCAAAGAAGGGCTAAAATACACTTTTATTTAACTTGTAGAGACATTAGGTTATTTTGAAGGAGACATAACAAATGAACAACGCCTTCGCCGGGAATTGAACCACGGACCTCGTTACGC
>KK117301.1:225646-238547 GCA_000611955.2 Stegodyphus mimosarum | reverse complement strand
TGCATTTGAATATTTGAGCATATTTGAGAACTTAATTTTCCTCCTAGGTACAATAAAATTATTAATTCAGAAATTATAAAAAAAACAATAATAGTCAAATAACCAAATAAAGTAAAGGAATTGTTTGCGCTCGAATGCAAATATAAATGCTTAATAGACGCAATCTGCTATATCGTAAACTATTAATGAGCATTTTTTTCAGGAAGTAATGAATTTCTCATTGATTTAATGAGCCTCGTTATGGCTCGAGCAGATTAAAAGAAAAGAGGCATTGAACCGCACACTGAGTCTCTCAGGAAAGCTGCAGTTTGTGAGAAAAAATTAGATTTCGCATTTTACGTTTACGGATACTTCGATATTACCTGTTGAAAAGTCATTACTTTTGTGAACAAAAATATTTTATAATTTATAAGCATTATCCGGCAAATTCGGGATTGAAATTTTGAGAACTAGTAACCGCTCCATTCTCTACATTCGGCTTATTTAATTACGTCAAAGCCCACGAGGGCTCTTAGAGAAAGGATGCCTTCGCAGAGAGCTTTCCCAGAGAAATTGGCTCGTATACATGTTACACAAGGGAAAACCATGAAAATGCTTATGCAGTCAGCCCGTTCGCCGAGATTCGAAACCCGGATCGAGCTACCAGTGTTCAGCGATTTTACCACTCGGCCACGGGTGGGCCTGCTATTCTGTGCCAACTCGATATCTATGCTACGGTATGAATTATTTGGGCATGAGAATTTTAAAGTAGAGAATAAATCCAACTTTAATGTTGTATATACATTTAGAGATTTTACGGTAAGATTATACGAAGATAAAACGAAATAAAATAATAATCAGTTAAGCGGAGGTGAAACAATTACTGTTTATTTTTACAACGTAATCAAACTCTGTGCAACAGAGTTAACAGATTAATAAAAATTACTTTGTACACAATGTTTTGGATAAAAACCTTATAAGGTATTTTCTCCCTCCTTTCAGCATGTCCTCGTGATGTAACCGTGGCACACTCGGCGAATATTTCATAAGTCCAGGTTCGAGTCCAGGCGAAGGCACTGCACATTTTTCATATATCTTGTTTCAAAAAAAAACTTAGGATTCTACAATGGCGCCCGAACTAAAAGGTGGATGACAATAATTCGTCACCACCAGGATTTGAGGATAGGATCGCGTAATACCCATTCGCCTTTGAAAGGAGGAGTATGTAAGGTGTTTTACTCTTCCTTTCCCCATGCCATCGTGGTGTAATTCTTGACGCGTATACGAGAGATCCCGGATTCGAGGGCACTGAGCATTTTCACGTTTCTTGCTTCAAACCAGCCTAATCACTCTGTAGAAATTTATATGTATTTTCACTAACCAGTTAAGTTTACGCTTTCTTTCCTATAATTCTTCATTCCCTAATTGTTAATGCCAAAATATTTAAATTTGGTAACACGCGTGAAGGAATGCGAATTCTGCCATTAGGAGTAAAGGTTTAAATAATGAGCTCTAGAAGGAAAAGAAAAAGTGGGCAAGCGCTGTACCTTTGTAGCCTGAGCTTTTGTTTCTGCATTTATTGTTGATTAAAGTGCAGTAACTGCTTTGCTGCCACAAGACTTCGACGCGGTTTCAGGTAACAGGATTATCTGAGCCCTGGGGAAACGTCTACTTTGTGTTAATATCTTTGAATTTTAAGTTTAATTCTTGTTAGTTCAGTTACCGCCCGAGCGAGGCGTAGTCTGTTAGCGTCAAGTCGACGCATTGCGAACTTTTAAAGAGTTTTATAAAGCATTCTTTTAACCCTTCTCCTGTCTGGTTCCTGCACCTACATCAGCTGCCACTCTGAAAGTTAAGTAACTAGACTCTACAACCTGATGAGACTGTACAAGTTTCAGAGTCATAGATCTCAGTGACACTTCAGGTTTCAAACGTCGTTGGTATATGGCGGAATGTTGGATGGTCAATATGTTTCGCACATTCGTCCAGATCTTCCGTTACTCATCTGTAAACGTTTAAATTCTTAGGCCTCGTGAACTCTGACATTTTTGGCAGGGTGTCTGGCATCAGTACAGATAATTAATTGTATGCCTGTTTTACTACTGAATATCGAAGAATCTTGTGTTCGTCGTAAGGAAAAATATTCCCTCTCGGAGTGTAACAATTCCACCTGGCAAATGCAAGATCCATAGTTCCAACTCCAGTAGACGCACTCAGTTAGTTGACTTTCTTGCATTACCTTTTTCCCAAAAAAGCAAAAATACCTCCACAAAGGCGCCTGAACAAATATATGGGGATGACTCCTTTACTGCTTGTATTGGGTCGACCAGGTCTCGCCATTCTCTCCACTCAACCTTTAAAAGGATGAGAATGTAAAGAATTATTATATTCATCCGTGCGCGATTTCGTGATATAAGTGATTAGAACGTGCAGGAATGATACAAGACTCAAATCTCGGTGAGATACAGTTGATATTTCACATCTCCTGATCTGAAGTAGTTTCTACAATGTAATGTCGTGGATATGAAACTATAGATTTCCCCTGCAACTCTCATATGCAAATTCACTTCTGTGATTTACAAAGAATTCGGTAAAGTAAATATGCCGTTGCACCCAAAACTAGAAGGGTCGAATAATGCTATTTAAGTCTGCTCAACGCTTACGTTTCTATAAGATCAGTATTAAGATAAGGGAACGAGCCATACTGCTTTCAGATTTTCTAGATATGTTCTACATTTATCTTTATTTACTACTTTGTCTTTACTATATTTATCATATTCTATATTTGGAGGTAAATTTTGTGTAATGAAACAAAAAAATGAACTGTAAAATGTAAGGAAAAAAAATAATTAATTATACGAACTATAATAAATGAACCTACAGATTAAAAACACGTAGATATAAAATTTAGAAATCTTGTATTAAAGGAGACAAATGCAAGCTTGAAACACATCCGTTCACAACCGGGGAGGGGCGGATTTTATAATAGGGCTATGCTGTCAGCCTTTTATTCAACTAAGTATTTGTATTAAAACTACTGTTATTCAAATTTTGGTATTTATCAACATTTTCTGTACCTCTTTGTTATTTAACTTATGAAACATATTAAAAATAATCTAAGTTTAAATAAATCTATGTGCATTTTTCGAGTTTGGGAAGGGGAGGGTGGGAGGCAGGGTCTAGCTATGGTAAAAAGTTTGCATGGGGCAAACATTTTGAGAACAACTGTACAAGATAAACATTACATCATTCATGCATCAACAACAAAAATGAGATGCGTATAAAACATAACTCGAATTACCAGTATTCAGTGGTCATAACCATCCGAGGAGCCAACAAACGGTGGGAAGTTGAACGCGTACTGTAGGGTTATAAACATTACTCTGAAATTCAACGGAAGTGGTAGTGCATAAATAATATATATATAAAACTATTTGCGTTTTCAGTTCTTTTAAATTGGGGGAATTTTCATTTTAAAATATACTGTTATTAGTTATTTTCCAATGTTATTATTAGTTACTTATGATCGTAAATAATATATTTACTAAAAAAACTTTATTTTTAAGATGAAAACACTATAAACTAAAAATTTTAGCAAATGCGCAAAACTGTTTTTCCCAAAGCGAAATTACGCTATCGTGATTTTTCCAGAGAGAAAAACATGTAGGAAGGGAGAGGCTCTAATTGATTTCTGTTGTTCGCTCAATTGAAATTGTCAGGACTGAGAGTTCTGTGCATATTTTTTGCGAAGATATTCGTAACCGTAACAGGGAGCTGAATGCAGCTATGTTCTGTGGTAGAATAACTCTGGTTAAGTGGTAGAATAACTGCACGTAAGAGGGGTTTAAAATTACCCTTTTATTAAACCACTATTTACAGTCACTTCCCAACTCGGAAACAATAACAGAAAATAATGACCGCACTTGGGTCTGAACTGAACAATCAAACAATTTTAAGTAAAGTTAAGTAGAAAAGTAAATAGTCGTTGCTCTCAGAGCTATAAACGCGAGGTTGGCCTCTATGCTAAACTATCAAGGGTGCGTAGCAAGATTTAGCTAATACTAACGCACTTAGATTTCTTCAATAAGTAATAGCGTAACAGCGCTAAGGCTTAGAACTTAAATACTAGCTAGTCAGGCGAACGTCGAACAGAACCGCAGTGATCTGAGACTAAAAGCTCTCTCACACCGAGAAGTTCCTCGCTAACCTTTTAAATACAAAACTTGGCTCCACCTCAAATATGCATAAAGCTGAAACGCGCGATCATTCTAACGGGAAGTTGAAATAAAAGCTCATAGGAAAGAGAAATTAACATAAAACTTTGTTAGTTTAAACTAAAACCTTACAAAATGACCTTTTTTGTTTATAAAACCATTCAGTGATTTAGTATTAAGATTGGACTTGTTCGGAGATAAAAAATTTTTTCAGTGATTTAGCATTGAGATCCTACAGGTTTGGACATGTTCGGAGGTAAATATTTTTTAAGTAAATTGTTACTATGAATAAAAAATATATATATTTTATCTGGAATATCCGCATATCCGGAAAATCCTTTCTACCTTCATATACATTAGCAGTAATTTTCAAAACTATCAACAGCTTAATTTCCTCATTAAAATCTACAAGTGTTTCTTCATTATCCAACTTCATTCTTTTTTATGAATACTGATTCATCCACTGGGAGAAGCATTAACTTAATCGTTTAATTTATCTATTAGTTCATGCGCAATACGTGTATACTCGAAATTCTCAATAACTTTATATATTCCCTTTAAAAGTTCAAAGATATCCTAATTTTTATTAACATTTTTCATTTCAGTCATCTTAATAGATAATTAAAAAATAAAAACCAAAACATCCTAAAATTTCGATACATCATATAAACGGTCTTAACTATAAAACTCATCCAAAATTCAAAAGCATATAAAAATACAATTTTAGGCATAAATTCCACAATTTTAGGCATAAATTCCAAACAGTCGTCCAACTGGTAGAAAATCTTTGAACCATAAAGCACCAAATGATCAATGTTGCTTCCTGTGACACTGAGCAAAAAGACTTAGAAAGATGGTGCACCAAATGACATCACACATTCAAATTCAAAGTTTCAAATATAAACAACAGCCGCCTCGTTAGGCTTAGCTGCTGTCCGAAATTTTAAACTTTCGCAACTTGAACAAAACTCATAAAATCTCACAAAAGGCCTCAAATTCAGAAGCAAACACTAAAGGCGAAAAGTTTTTCACAGAAAAGTTTTAACGAAAAGTTTTAACCTACTTCTTGACAAATAACCATGTTCGAATTTTGAGCATATACTGTTTATGGTTGTCAACGCAATATAGTTAATCGGGTTTTTTTTTTAAATTGTGGCTCACAAAAATGGTCCGGTAGATTTTTTGTATTCTTTAATGAACACAAAAACTAAAATAAATTAAAACAAAAAGAAAGGCTTTTATTTTAATTATATATAAATTCAATATTTTTATAGTAAATACATTTTCGAAAAGATGAAAATTAAACTCAAAAGTGTTTAATGAGGAAAACTATTTTCAGGAAAATAATCGGACACTTTTAGTAACAGCCAAAACTGACAGAAACTTAACATTGTTTTTGCTTTTTAATATTTTGTAGGATAACCTTTACACTTATTCACTTCATTTAATCTTTCGGACATTGACTCCACAATTTATTTTGTTTCTTTGTTATTTCTGGACTTGTTTTACGCCACTCCTCTTAAATGCTTTCAGTTGCTGCCGCGATGATATGCTCTGTTTTCGAATCTTCGATTCTAGTTCCTGCCAAATATGTTCAATAAGATTAAGATCTAGCGATTGGAGTGGTGTCTTAAGTACTTCTGGACACTTATATAAGAGGCATAGTCTGACACTGTGCGCAGTATGCTTTGGATCACCGTCCTGGTAGGATTTAAAACTATTTTGCATATTACGTTTTTGTGCTGACAATGCCAAATTTCGCTTCAAGATGTCAAGATATTTATACTGATCCATTATAACATCTACAAACTCTATATTACTAACACCGGAGTGTGCCATAGATCCCAATACCATAACTCCTCCTCCTCCATGTTTAACACTTGGTACTAAGTTTTGCTTCCGAAACGCCTCTTTTGGTTTTCTCCACACCAACACTCGTCCATCTGAGCCGAAACAAAAACGTGTTAAATTGGCTTTCATCAGCAACACTTTTTTCCAATACCATAACTCATCCTCCGCTATGTTTAACACTTGGTACTAAGTTTTGCTTCCGAAACTCCTCTTTTGGTTTTCTCCACACCATCATCCATCTCAGCCGAAAAAAGATGTTAAATTGGCTTTCATCAGCAAGCAAAGATTTTTCCAAATACCATAATTCCTCCTTCGCCATGTTTAACACTTGATACTAAGTTTTGTTTCCGAAACTCCTCTTCTTTGGGTTTTCTCCACACCAACACTCGTCCATCTGTGCCGAAAAAGATGTTAAATTGGCTTTCATTAGCAAGCAACACTTTTTTCCAGTAGTCGGGTGTCCTTTGTTTCATCAATTTCGCGAAAGCGGGGTAAAACTTTCGGGTTTTTTTTTACTGGCATAAAATTTTCTGCGTACTACTCGCCCATGATTTGTTGTAAATCTCATTACTCTTCTTGCAGTTTCTGAATTTACAAATATTCCATATAATTTACGGAATTTCCGCAACAAGTTTATCAAGATTCAGTCTTAAATTCTTTTTAATATTCCTTAAAATAAAGCGTTTCATTCCATGAGATAACTTATATGGTCATCCAGATCTTCTTTTGCTTTCAATACGATTCTGTATCGTATAACGCTTAATTATAGCAAAAACTGTAGAATTATTTAAATTAAGTAAACAGTAAAAGAAAGGGAAACCTATTTTTCTAATAGGTTTCCCTTTCTTTTGATGCAAATCAGTAACTAATCTGTGGGTTTCTAAGGATGCTTCCTTTCGTGTCCGAGCCATTGGAAGAAAACATTAAAATAGCAAAGATTTTCTAAAACGAAAATTCGAAATATAAAAGCAAACAATTTTTAGAGTTTTGTCTAGCTTCTTTATCCAAGTTAATTCCGTAAAATTTCATTTTTTACTTATTTCAAATGATTTTAATTAGAAATTATGAAAATGCCGATTAATTCTGTGGTATCTTCTTCCATTTCAGTCTAAAACACTATTTTTTCGTTTTTCTAAATTTACTCAGTACAAAGAGATAGCTAAGAAAATATGAATCAAAGGGAAAATATTCTTTATTAGTTTACTGCAAAGCTTTTCTCCTATTACTTAATAAAGTAAAACTATTGTTGTTTCCGATCATTTTTGTGATACACTGTAGGTTTTTTTTTTTTTGTTTCGTTTTTTCAAATTTAATAGTAAAACGATTTTTTTATACATATCTTCTTTTAAAAAACAAGGATTTAATTAAAACAGTAGTGCACCAGTTAGCTGTGGCTATCTTCTGCCCTTCCAGTTAGATAGCTTTGACCAGTCCTATCCTGAAGAAAACGGTATACATTACTTTTTCATTGCACATAATTCTTTTCACCACTGTGGGCTTGGTATCATTTTCAAAAATCCATACTTAACTTTCTTGACGTGTTGGACTGTCAAAAAATAGTACTTATATTCCATCACCTTGTAGAGCCGTTAAGTGTTTTTTTTTGGAAGCAGAAGGTATGAAAAATGAGCAACGTCTTCGCTGGGAATCGAAACATGGGCCTCTCGGTTACGCATCCAGGGTGCTGACCACTACACCACGAAGGCATGCGAAGAAGGCGGGAGAAATACCTTATAACCTGTTACGATTTTGGAAATAATGCGGTGGCCGCCATCGTTAAGTAATTTAAGGATTTCTTTACGGATTCTGACCCTCTCCTCTTTTTGGTGCTCAGTTAAAATATGGGAACTCAAAGGCAAATTAGGTTTTTTCCTACACAATTCTTCATGAATAATTGTACGTATGGAGGATAATCCAAAGATAAGTTATTTCTCTATCATTTGGCAGGTGCAGCGGTTATCATCAATTAGCATTTTCCGTATGGTAGACACATTATTTGGGATTACTGCTGACAATGGCCTTCCCGCGCTTTCTTCATCTTGAAAGGCGTTGCGACCTCTGTGAAATTCTGTAAACCGCTAAATACAGCAGCATAAGCATCTTCATTCCTAAATGCTAACTGCAGACGCCGAACGCATTCTTCTTGATTTAATCCCACTTTTAAATCGTTGAAAATCATAACGTGATAATGTTCTCGCATCAACTCCATTTTTCATTCTGTCTAGAATTCATTCTACACTAAACTACTTGAAACTGGCCTATAAAAATTCGTCTGTTAGGGTAAAATAGTTTATATTTTCAAATCTAACCATTAATTTTTTTCTGCCACTTATCGTTTGCGTGTATCTCAAGTATTTCAGAGTGACCTACGTAATGTCATTATGTCACTCTATTATTTATTTACCGCCGTAGAAGTTTTCCGTATAAATACGATCTTTTAAATCAAACTTTATTCGAATTTTAAAGTAATTTCTCGTATTTTTGGCAAGTTATTATATTTTTCTGTCATTTAACTAACAGAATTGTTAGAAGTAAAACATTTAATACTCTTGAAAAAGATTTTTCCTTTCAATACGTTGAATAATATTATGTCATTGAGGATACATAGATGAAAGTAAAAAAATATTAAAAAACTATCTGAAAATTTTAATATTCACACTAAAGGCCTCTTTTAAAGTTGAATTCTGTTTATTAGCTGAGACTATCTATAGAAAAGGCTAGGGAAATAGCGAAATATTTTACACATTTAGACTAACGTGAGTAGCTTCTTTTCATATAGTTGAAAAGGGAAACAATATTCAACATAATTCTATAACGATATTTAATGTTTTTAATTAGCTATATCCTGAACAATTTTATATAACTGAATCAAATTCAGAAGTAAAATTATGACATTCTTAAGAACTGCCACTATTGTTTTGAATAGATTAGGTTTTTGATCAATAGAATAAAGATTAAACTTCTTTCTATATCAATAATAAATATAAACGATGAATATTATTCATTTGCCTAATGGCAAGAAATATGAATGACTCGCGTTTCGAGACTTTTGAACTAAAAAGCTTTTCATAAAATAACCGTTTATTCAAAACTCATTCACATAGTTTAAATCTTTACAAAACTTATCTGCAATTTTATATCACGAGTAATAAAAGCTTCGCAACCCAAATAATTAAATTTAACAGTCGAATTACATTATTCAAAATATATGCCACTATCTGCTTTCTACTATTAAATATAATCCACTCCCACAAATGGGCAACTGAAAGCCGAATTTGAAATTTCGTTTTTATTCATTTTATATTTAGCGTGAATTTAATAAAATTTTGATTAACAAACTCAGATATTAGAAATCAAGCAGTGGCAACACTTCAAAATAAACAGTTTTATCTGCGGACTTCACTTTTATGTATTTGATTTTCAGTTTGAATCCATAAACTAAATTATTTAAAAACAATATGGTGCCACAACCCGAAATGAAATACAGGGTGTTTATAAAGTCCCGGACCCATTTTGATGTTTAATAATTGATAAAATAATAAAGATAAATTAAAATTAATAACATAAATGGTTAGATAGACTCAAAAAGTTTCATGACCGTTGTCAATGAACTTCCACGTGTGCCCCCTTTGTCACACAGAGAATATCAAGTCGATATTCAGTTTCACGCCAGGTACCGGCAAGCATGTCGGCATCCACAGAGGCTATTGCGGTTGTAAGTCTGGCTTTTAGGTCATCCATGTTCGACACTCTCCTCCTGTAAACGTTGTCCTTCACAAATCCCTAAAGGAAAAAGGCCAGCGGCGTTATATCAGGCGATCTGGGTGGCCAAGGAATCGGACCGCCTCGCCCAATCCATCGTCCTGTAAAATGGTCATTCAAAGAACTACGAACGATGGTACTCCAATGAGGTGGAGCACCATCTTGTTGCAAAAGGACATGTGGCCGAAGCTCTTCTAGTTGTGGAAATACGAAGTTTTCCATCATGTCTAAGTATACGACTGATGAGACCGTCTTTAAAAAACGAAAGGCCCAATGACTCTGTCCTGCATTAGTCCACACCACACATTAACCTTTATTTTGGGGAATCCCTTTGTGCCTCACGGTATTCATGGGGGTTTTCAGATCCCCACGAATAAAGAAAAGAGAGAAAAATGCAATTAATAAGCAGACGATATTTAGAAAAGTACAGATATTTAGACTGGCAAATGAAATTATCTGAAATTAACCACAAGCGCAAACGATATTTACAAAAGTAAAGCTATTTAAACTTGAAAAGGAAAATATATAATTAATTCCATCAATAAATCCCATAAGTTTGTTTATATCTTCATTATTTTATGAGTTATTAAACATCAGAATGGGTCCGGGACTTTATAAACACCCTGTATTTTTATCTTCTATGCGCCAGCGTAATGTCAGTAAAGTGTGTGACAGTAAAACGTAAGATATTAGACATTAAGATCTAATCTCTCTGTTACTGATTGAAGACCAATGATTTAAAAGTAGTAAACTCAGTTGTTCAGAATATTGTTTCTAATTTTCAATATGATTTATTTAAATAAAACTACATTTAAATCAGTAGATGTCCAATTAGAAAAATTAAATATGTTTATGAAATGACGCTAGCTGGATTCATTAAAAATCATTATGTGCTTTTTTTCTTCTTCATGATAACCCTTTTAGTTGGTTGGCCGCTCGAGCAGTTAATTTTCAAAGACGGTATAGTGGTTAGGGGAGGTAAACCACTGAGTTGGCTTCCGACCCCGGTATACTTGTTATATCCATGCAGAATTGTTACCAACCCAGCGAGAGTTAACCACTAGCTGTCCGGCCGCAGGCCTGGGCCGCCCCGGCAGAGCAGACGACATTTATTAAATGCAAAAACGAAATATACACGTGCACACAAAGCACTTGAAGAACGGTATATTCAAAATATATATACACCTAATATACATATAAAAACCAATCAAATATATATACATATAAAAACAAACCAAATATATGTACATATAAAAACCAACCAAATATATATGCATATGAAAACCAACACAGACACAGATATTATATATATACACATACATATATATTCCAAAGCAAATAAAAGTATACATACTTTCATGCATATTCATATCGATATCTATACATATACTTTAGCATGATAGTTAAAGTTTACATGAAGAATATTGTCCTTAGGTTAGGTGCTATAAAAAAAATACATTAACATGAACAGATACAGTATAGCATTCTGGTATAGTACAAAATTTGTGTATAAAAACCTGGCTCTGTATAAATAGAAAATTACATACTGAACTGACGTATTACATACTCTGCTGCTGACGTACCGAATTAGCGTATGTAGTTCTAACGTACATACTGCTATGCTTTGCAGCGCAAGTAATCTGTCTTCTAATAAATGCGCCAGTTCAAGAATAGTTAATGCCATACAGAAGGTGCGATGTCTAATTCTAAGAGACTACGCCAAGAAATGACGTTGTTAGAAACTAATGTGTGTTATATAGGACACAAGTTTGTACTCTATGGCTACTATCTTCGGGCGTAAGAAGAAGAATTGCTAATACAGTAGTCAATTACTGTTTTCAGTTTCCGTTGGGGTGGTTAGGAAAGCCTGCTGCGATACCGAAGGGCCCCAGTTCGAATAGAGGATGAGACATGGATGATTCTGAATGTATAGTGTCTGTGCGACATAGAGGCACTCTAAATATACGGCGAGCCGAATGTCCTCTCGATAGGTTGCTGGTAGGGGAAGAGGGGTGGGAGGCCATAGGCTCCTTCCCCAGGAGGCTCTCCTTCAAAACTGGGGGCGGAACTGAGCTAAGTCGTACTGTCACCTGTATAGTGATCAAAGTTCTGGCCAACGATAGTCGCAATCCTGCTGTCTTTGCCACGACGAATTTCGTGGGCTTGTTCTGATGTCACTTTCAGGCAAGTGAGATATGCCACAACACAGAAATAATGTTGCCAATATAAAAAAATATATACCAACTCTGTAGGTAAATTTGAAGATTGCTGCTTTTAAATAACATGTGATTTTGCTCTTAAATGTTCTATGGCATAAGTGCAAAGAAAGTTACGCTTAATAACAAAGCTAAAAAGACAAAAACAAAATTATGGAGTGAGTTCATGATCATATTGGCAACTTGCGATGTTCACCGAGAAAATAAAAACCTCAAGAATCCACTGGTGGAAGGTTAAAATTTAAATCTTTTCAGATTTTCTTTCTTTTACTTCTTTTTTATTACCTTTTTTGTTTTGTGTATTTGGTTTTTCCTCGACTCGTTCATTTATCTAACTAAAAAAAGAGAAATTAAGAACACTAAGTATGAACAAATACCAAATAAGAGACTGCAGAAGCCTAGCGAAAGAGATGAATCTTTGTTTATAAATTAAAAGACGAATAAAAGTGCTTTCTTTGGGAACAAAAATTCAGAGATTCTTCATTCATGTTAATACCTCCAAATAAGCTTCTGAAGTTTTAATGGCGGCCGTCTACGTAACTCTGGTGCTTTAATCCCCATTAAGTGAAAAAAAAAGTTGAAAAATAAACTCACAATAACTCGGGGAGCTTAGATTTGCCTTCTTAAAACACCGTATTTGCAAATTCCTAATTAAGTGTTAATTAGCTGAGGCAGTTATTTTCACTCATGTAAATAATTGCTCAAAACTGTTACGCGATACTTAAGTCTTTGGACTAATTGGATAAGAAATACAAAAAAGTAAAAGCCAACATGAATTTCATTCTTCTAAAGTTCCTTTTAAGATTTTTAAATGCTTGCAACCAGTGGGTTCTTCAGTTGTAAATTAATGACTTTCTTTTAAGGAAAACATATTGGTAG
>KK117301.1:209941-225602 GCA_000611955.2 Stegodyphus mimosarum | reverse complement strand
CAAGCAGACAACGGTTTTCCAAGAATCGGCTGTCATAAGAATAATAAATGCATTTTATTTTCCCAATGTAACATTCTATAAACAGAGGTAAAATAATTATTAAAAACGCATAAAAAATATCAAAAAAGAAAGAGCAAATATGATGCTTCAACTCAGTATTCATTTTTAAAGTAAACGAAAAAGAGAAAAAAGATTTTTTAAAATATATATATATTTAGAAAAGAATTTAATGTCTCCTTTTTGAGAAAGCAATTATACTTTCCGATTCTGCTTTAGATTAGGTACGGTTGAAGTATTAATTCTAGATTGTATAGGTAACCTGAAAAAGAAGTGGGTTTGCCAGCGACTAGAATAAATACGGAACGTTATTGATTTTATTTGAAAAATAAAGTTATAAATCACCTTTTTAGGCTTGGAAGCTTAAAATATTTATATAAAGGTAGGTCATTAGGCTCGCTGATGAAACTGTAATCTTAAAACTATTAAAATTTTGCAGCAGATTCAATACACTGAAGTTTTTAAGTCAATGCACTCAGTGTAGACATTTATTTCCAATCAGTTCTTTAAGCAGTAATCCGCTACAAAACGATTTTTTTTGGTACATTGTATTTGTGAATTCAAGAAAAGTGACATCCAAGTATCGAAGCCATACTGATAAAATTTCTTAGGCTAAAGTGGCCTATGTTATGTTGTTGTTGTTGTGACACAATAACATCAGAACAAGCCCACGAATTATTGACCATGCAGGGAACAGTACGACTTTTGCTGAGTTCCACCTCCAAATCTGATGGGGAATCCCGGGAGGCGGCTCCTAGTGTTTCCCACCTCTTACTTGACATATGGTTTGGTAAAGAACTTCCATATTCTGGTTTTATAATTTTTTTTACACTGACATGATAAGGAGCATTTATCTAGCATACTATTTTAACGTCAACTCTTTTCTGCATTTTATCACCAAAGCTGCCGTTACTCTAGACTAGTGATTCTCAACCACTGTGCAGCGGCACTTTTGTGTGCCGCCAAATTTTTAAGTGTGCTGCCAAATCTTAGAAATGTATATAGTATAAATTATAATGGGTTTAATCCTAGTATGCGGTGCACATGAGAATTGGCGAAATTCGGTTTTTAAGACTCTTTTCGATGAGAGCGCATTTCGGAGCATTTTCGCGTTCAGCATATAATTTGAGAAGTTCTGATTAGTGCAAATCGGAGACTAGCTTACTTATCGGACATTTTTGTTCTTTTTAATAAAAAAATTCAAGTATGGAAGAGCCGTGGTGTTTTGGACACTTCATGGAAAGTGAGAGCATCTTCTTTTACTGCATCCGTCTCTCATGCAAAGTTGAACATCCTATCAAGCGTGTGTCAAAGGAGTGCGCAAAGGAATCCGCTGATGACAAGACGATAAACAGGACCTATGTATATGACTTAGCTGTATGAAAGGCAAGTATGGTAGACATATCAAGAGGGGATAGGTAACGGCGTAAATCAGTAATGGTCGCAATCCTAATAAGAAGATTACTAGTACAGAAGCTGTTACTAGAAACGATGAATTATGCTATTGTCGTTGTGACTTATCTCACATGTCTGACAGTAACATCAGAACAAACCACGAAATTCATCCTGATAAGGAGTGCACGGTAGCACCTGTGGTTGGCAAGACTCTTGAGCGCCATACAAGTGACAATATTACTTTGCTGAGTTTCGCCTCCAAATTTGATGGAAAGCACCCCGGGGGAACACGATAAATTATAGAAACATTAAGTGCGTAACATTCTGGTAAAACTACATAATCGAAGTCCTTGGAGTAATTTACTCTGTGAAAGTTCACGGATTTACGAAAGAACTTTGAAGTCTGTTCCAGTATGTCTGTATATGGGCTATGCCCAAGTGTAATGAAGGGATTCTAACAAACCACCTATGTGAGAAGAAAATATATTATTTTGACAAATTTGCAGCAATTTTTAATGTCTCTGTCTGGACAGGTGAATTGAGCTGAGGACTCATATGATTGCACGAAAAAAAGAGTTTAGTTACTAATAAATGGAGTTTTCTTTTAGTCTCAGGCCCTCTAAAAATTTCTTGTATAGACATAACACCTCTGTTAGAGGCCAGGTCTCCCCGCCCTCCATCACCTGTCTATTAAATGCACACTGGTGTGCAAAACTTAAGCAACAGCAAGGTTTTTTGCCATAACTCTACGAGAAATCAATTGAGAGACATGAAATGCAGAAATGAAGGAGAGTATTATGTACGTAAAGGATAACGAAAGCATCGAAGCTGAAAAAGGAATACAATGCATACGGTATGGAATCAAACAAAAACAAGCTTTATTGAACGCATAGTATCGTGACTCATGATTGTCTATCCAAGAGGAAGAACAACAGGTAGATGTTCCTTAATATGGGATATGGCCTCCCCTCACTGCAATGGATGCTTCGCACCGTCTCGGCATACTCAGAACCAGCTGGTGCAACATTTCTTGCGGTAGGAGTGCCCATTCCTCAATCAGCATCTGTTTGATTTGTTGGGTGTACTCCGGAGGATGTAAGCGTGCTGCAATGCGTCTCCCCAAAGCATCCCACACTTGTTCGATGGGATTTAAATCTGAAGAGTACTCTGGCCAACCCATTCGAGTGATATCTTCACTTTCCAGTAGCTCCTCAACAGCAAGTGTCCGATGTGGCCGTGCATTGTCATCCATAAAAATTAAGTCTGGGCCAATGGCACCTCGGAACAGACGCACATGGGGAAGGAGTACCTCCTCACAATAGTGATCCCCGGTTACAGACCCTCTGTCGAAAACGAGGAGCTCAGATCGCCCGTTCAGGATAATGCCTCCCCAGATAAAAACTCCAGGATCATCGTTACGGTCTCTTTCCTTGATGTTACTGGGATAAAACCGGGTCTCGACTTTTCTCCAAATCAAAACGCGTTGAGAATCATTTCTGGTACTGAACCAACTCTCATCCGTAAAGAGGACACGACTCCATTGATCAATTGTCCAGTTTTTGTGCTCTCTGCACCACTGTAAACGGTGGCATCGGTGGCCAACTTTCAACGGGAGGCAGCGTTCAGGACGGCGGGCGGATAGGCCCCCTTTGTGAAGGCGTCCAGCCACAGTAAACCGCGACACTTGTCGCCCCTTTGCTGTACAGAGTTGCTGAACAATGGCGCTTGCTGACTGCTGTCGGCCTCTTTTCGCCTGCAGGATGATATATCGGTCATCCCCTGCAGATGTCGTCCTCGGGCGGCCACCGCCAACCTTTCTAACAGCTGTACTTGTGGTTAGTACGCTTTCAAAGCGCGCGAAACGACACTTTTGTTGATTCCGAACTCTGTAGCTACACTGATGACAGTACGCCTCTCCTCCAGCTTTCCGATCATTCTTCAACGTGTGAAGTCGTCCAAGTGATTTCTTCTAGCCATATTTCACGAACTGACTCACTGGCGCTTGAAGCGAATATGTTGAGTTGCGTCTCCGTCCTTCCTTGTATTCTACTGTTGAGCTGCGCGCGCCGACATCACGCGTTTTGTGTACGCTCACGTCGCCTCTGACGTTTCGTTGCTGATACTTGCATACGCATGACGTTTCTACTGACTTACGTGTTCATTGTACTGGTCTCCAGACCTCCTTTTCTGCAATTTCATGGCTATCTGCTAAATTTTTACGTTGTTGCTTAAGTTTTGCTCACCAGTGTACATTTATACTGCACTGCTAAAGTATAACCTTTAGCACTGCACTGCTAATTTAACATTGCACTACTTTTCCTTTGCACTATTTATTTATTTTATTATGTATTTTTTGTACTACTTATTCATTGTATTACGTTTACGCTGTATGTTCTCTGTTTTATATTCTGTCATTGCAGTAAGTTTCTTGCACCCTCTGTTCTCAAATCTGTAGTCATTATACAACCACCTAGCCCCTATACGCCCACGTTTTACACCTAAATCCTTAAATTCTTCAACATGCGCTGGATAGTGGAGGACGAGGGGCATGCATCTGCTTACCTCTGGTAGACGGCAGGTACCCCCGTTCTCCGTCGCCTGCGCAGAGATAGCTTGAATGTGTTAAGATGCCCACAGCTTTGCCGATAACAGCTTCGATGTGTTGAGTACAGGTGAGGCAGTAAATACATTTTTCAGACATTTTTTTCATTTTTTTGTAATTAACAGAACGATCTTTGGGAATTTTCTGTCCATATGAACTAGAAGCTAGTCCAAATAGCAAGAAATTTCAGTAACTGCCTTTCAGTTCGGGGAGGGTCCAGTAGAATTATATACTGCGCACAGTACCGTTCTTCCAAAGTTCAGCAGTTTGCGAAAATTTTTAATAGTCTCGAAACTGTTATCATTACGCGTATAATAAAAACCTGTCTGAAGGGATTGTCGTCCAGACGGTATAGTGGTTAGTGACGTTGACTGCCATACCGATGGGCCTGGATTCAAATCGCGGAGAAGTCGGGGATGTTTGCAAACGTATCGTGTTTGGCCAGCAAGGAAGGACTTAAAATGCGCTCATAATAACCTCTCAACAGATTGTTGAGGTTGTCTACATTCAACAGTATCTTAGTCACCTCTTGCACTACAGAGATGCTGACCTAGCTTTTACCTGTACTTCTTTGAATGATCTTTTTATAAAAACTAAAACTCAACCTCCTGTATGACTAAGTTTGCCACGTATGATAATTCCGAAGATAGATGGAGATAGAAGGAAAAGCATGTGTATGGCGACTGAGTAGGCTATGTGAAAGTTATTACAACTTTAAATACTTGTGTTACAGAAGCGCTGCAAATAGTGGTTACTAATATTCGTTAGTTAGCAAATATGTTAGTTGCACTACAAAGCGCAGTTTGAAAATAAACATTGAATTACGTTTTATTTCTCATTCGTGTTACTGAACATTACTTAGTACGAATTCTATTTACTATAAAGACAGTTTTTCATACCAGTTGAATGTTAAGAAGGAGTACTTATATAGTTATTTGGGTACTATTTATAGAGTACCTAAACAATTTCAAACTCGATCATAATATTTTTCTGTCAGGAATTGCTTTTGAGTAATCGAAATGTTATTTTTTATATCAAACACCGCTAGTTTATGTATAAACAAGACTACATTTGATCGTAATTAGCTTAGAATAAAAACATAACTATTTATGATTCAATATTTTACCTCTACATCCCATTTTGAATCCAGAAGTAGTCGATAATATTTTGCAGCCCCATCGCTATTTATAATGTCTTATTACGCATTTTTGTCCTGAAAAATCGAAATCTTTAACACAGTACTAAACCATTACTAATTCTTTTTAATTTCATAGACCTAAATTAAAAATATATATTTACAACAGATCTTCAAAAGTGCCATTACCTTAATGTATGCCGGTTACGAAAGATCAACCAACATTGTTCAAAAGGCCAATTTTGACTAAGAAATGCAATTTGTTTTATTTAATATTTTGAAGGCCATATACAAAGTCCAGTCACATTAATGTGACCACCACGTACTTTCCATGTCAGAGTTAAATAACCAATCACAGAAGGCAGGTGGCAGCACAGTGCAGTTGAGCGTATATAAAGGGTGTGTGAGGGCTTCGGAAAACATTTCAATCGTTGGCGTAATGCAGAAACGAAGCGATTTATCCGACTTCCAAAAGGGCATGATCATTGGCTTTAGGCATCATTGGAAGCATTTCCGAAACGGCTGAGTTTGTGAACTGTTCGCGAGCCGCCGTGGTAAAAGTGTACCGTGCATGGCAAAATGGGACTGTCCAAAATCAGCGACGTGGCAAATGTGGTGCACCACGGGCCATAGATGACAGAGGCGAACGACGGTTGCGGAGATGCGTTCGGGCAGATAGACGGGCTACCGTTGAGCAACTGACCACCAAAAGAACCAAGGGGGCTACCAAAAGTGTCTCCCAAAGTACTATTCAGCGAACATTGCTGCGTCTGGGCCTCCGAAGCAGACGCCTGGTTCGTGCACCTATGCTGACTGCTGTTCATCGACGGCGAAGGCTAGAATTTGCACGCCAGTACAGCAGCTGGACGTCCACTGAGTGGCGACAGGTTGCGTTTTCGGATGAATCGCGTTTTATGCTCCATCGGACAGATGGACGTTGGCGTATAAGGCGTGAAACCTCTGAAAGGAACCACCCTGCAACCATTGCCGGAACGGTCCAAGCTGGAGGCGGGAGCATTATGGTCTGGGGAATGTTTTCCTGGCATTCTCTAGGTTCACTGATCATTGTGGAAGGCACAATGGATCAATACAAGTACGCATCTGTCCTTGCGGACCATGTTCACCCCTACATGCGCATTGTTTTTCCTCAGGATGATGGCATCTTCCAGCAGGACAATGCGAGGTGCCATACAGCTGCCAGTGTACGTGCGTGGTTCGAAGAGCACCAGGATGAGTTTACCGTCCTCCCCTGGCCAGCAAACTCACCTGACTTAAACCCAATCGAGCATCTGTGGGACCATCTCGATCGAGTTGTTCGCGCCATGGATCCTCAACCGCGTAATCTAGCGCAGCTGGCCACGGCATTAGAGTCGGCATGGCTCAACATCCCAGAGAACACCTTCAGGGACCTATGTGACTCTCTTCCTGCACGTCTCGCAGCAGTCCGCTCTTCGAAAGGTGGTTATTCTGGCTTTTGACAGATGGTCACATTAATGTGACTGGACTGTGTACTTAGCTATAAAAAACTTTTCCTTTTAATTCCCTGTACGAAGTAAAGGAAGTATTGTAATCGCGAAAAATTTTGGGTATCATATTTCAACGAAAATACACATTTCAGCTGCTCTCGAAACCCGTTTTTACGTGACATCTTGTACGTACGGATGGAATAGAGGACAGTTTTTTTGCGAAAACGGATTGTAAAAGGGATTTAAAATGTATTCAGACGAGATGTTTTCTTGACGTCAGTACGTACGTACGTATGTGTATGTCTATCTCGCATAACTCGAAAACGAGTAGCCGTAGAAAGCTGAAATTTTGCACATGAGACTGCTATAACAAGTAGCTGTGCCCCTCTCTTTCTGGTTGCAATCGGCCGCACCAATTTTATATATATGTTGTATTTTAAATGCGCAGAAGGAAAAATCCGATACTTTTTAGCATATTTCGATATTCGTCATGGCTGAGAAGACCGTAGAAGCTGAATGGTTGAGTCGAAAAGCATGATGACGCATTTAGCACATCTGAGCTCCAGGAATCACAATCTTTATTTTTTAACGCATATCATATCATTCTTTTGCAGACAAGATATTTTTTAATCATAGCTGAATGCAATAATTTCCATTTTAAAGTATGACGTCATCTTAGGTAAATAAGCAGCAGAGGGGAAACGTAGCGTGTTGCCAATACGATAGCTTACGCGAAAGAGAACGCAGCAGTTCAAAGGAAGAAGGGAGGGAGTCAAAAGTTTCAGTTCTGAGTTAGAAAAAGTTTTGGGTTACAATTATTTGATTGTGCAAGAGGTATCTGCATTAAGTGTTATGTAACAAGAAAGGATTTCGAATTTGGGAGAACAGATGAATTTAGGGGTAGAGCATCAAATCTATAATGTTAATTTTGAGATGGCCAATTATTCTTACAGCAGCTCAAGAAAGAAAAGAAGAAGAAAGAAAATCAAAAGAAAAGAAAATCAAATCCTCCAAGTCAAAGGACAGTTGCAAAATCATTAAAATGCTCAGTGCCAACTGTACACAAAATGATTAACGCTGATTTGAATCTTCTTACTTTCTCCACGACAACGTGTTGCAGAATAATTTGTGAGAAACATTTGTCCGAATAAAAGTAGAAAAGTCTTTTATAGTAGACGAATCTTGGGTGTATTTAAATGACTGCAATAAAAAGAGATGCATTTATTATCATCAAAGAGGAGAAAAATAGAATCATAAAACATGGTTCAAAGAATCTAAAGAAAATTTTCGGGGGGATTTATGATAATAGCTTTTTCTCATATAACGGCAAATTAAAAATTCAGAGAGTGCGGAAAAATATTAACTCAACATATTATCAGGAACATATTTTTTATCCAATTCATCTCCTACTGTTTACCCACAGTGCCATCAATCAGTAGAACTGTATCAGGACAAAGCAAGCAGCCACACATCAAAATCCGCTCTTTATTTCCTAGAAAAAAATGGAACAAGAAACGGGTATGAAGGCCATACCCTGCACTAATATCCCTACTAAATCTCCTTGCGTATTATCCATAGATTTTTGCGCTTTGGACTTTTAAAAAGTGGATTGTCCAAACGTCGATCTACAACCCTCCTTGGAATGTAGAAAGCTGTTCAAGAGAAATGGCATAAAACACCACTTCCGATTGTCTTGGAAATTACGATGTAGAAAGACAGTGAAGAATTAGAGTTATCAAATAGAACATTTAAAACACAAAATTTTGAGGTGAAAATACAATGAAAATCGTCTAAAAATGGGCGAACTGCCTCTGTATATAGGCTTTAAGAAGATATGTTTTTATTCTTCAGCTGCCAAATGACACTAGTAGACAATCGTTACTTGATTTAAAGAAATAGTAATCATTATTATACATTTTGGTGATTTACATCAATATAAAAAATATGAAATATTACAATTGATTTAGGATTGCTGTAAGAACTGCTAAAGTTCTTGGCCCAATGCAGTGACGTACCTTATTCTGGAGCAAATTTTGCTATGAGCTGAATTTTCGGCAAAAATTATTTTCGTATAAAATACTTTCATACAGGTTTAAACATATAAATCCTAGACATAATCATAACCCTAGATATGTTATCACCAAATCTAATCAAAATTTCTGTTTACTGCAATATTTTTGCATTGTTTCTTAGTTTATGAGAACCTTAAATGGAATTCTGTAATTATTTTGTCATACATTAAGGAGCAATTCCTTATACTGGGTACATCTATTATATTTTCGTCTCTCCTGTTTTCAAAAATACTTAATGTCTCTAAAGTGGCGTCCGAACTAAAGTGGCGTGATGATTCTTCACCATCAGGATTTGGCGACTGGGTCCCCTAATCCCCAGTCGTCCTTTAAAAGGGGGAGTATATAAGGTATTTTTCCGCCTTCTTAGCATGCCTTAGTGGTGTAATGGCCAGGACACTCTGCGCGTATCGAGAGGTCCGAGGTTCGAGTCCCGGCAAAAGGCATTACTCATTTCTTCATCTCTGCCGCTTTCAAAAATCCTAATTTCTCTACAGTGGCCCCCGAACTAAGAAAAAGGTGGTGAGTGATGATTCTCTACCACCAGGATTTGGCGACTGGGTCCCCTAATCCACCAGTTACCCTTTAAAAGAAGGAGTATACAAGGTATGTCTCCCGCCTTCTTAGCACGCTTTCGCGGTATAATGGCCAGCACACTCGGCGCGTATCGACAGGTTCGAGGTTCGAGTCCCGGCGAAGGCATCGCTAATTTTTCATGTATTTTGCTTCGAAATAACCTAATGTCTCTACACGTTCTGTTTACATCCAGTTATCGATCTTTCTGTTGTGTGTACTGTTTGAATAATTTTAGTATTATTATTATTATTTTTTATAATTCATATTCACTTCAAGTGTCAAGAGATGTATATGTATGAAGTAGAAGTTAAAAACATAGAATTTTAATTATGCCTTCTTCCAATAACGTGTGTATTTTTTTTTTAAATTGTGAGTGCTGATTAGTGAATCAATGCTTTCCAATAATTTGCATTCACTATACGCGTGTGAATTTTATTTCCAAAGCCAATTTTGTATGATCAATACTTCCTTGGCAGTGATGGTCGAAGATTTTGCAAATTTCAACCGAGAATTTTCAGCTTTTTGCATAAATTTCTAATTATAATTAATTTTTATTCGCCTTATTAATGACTAGATTTACGTTTTAGTACAATTCATCAGAAAATCAGCTATATTAAGAAATAAGCGAAGCATTTCAAAAAATGGTTTTTCGACTCAAGTCAGTCGCTTTACTTTAAAAATACGAAGAACTCAGCTACAAGTATTCAGGCTTATCTGTAGTCATAGCACATTTTATGAAGTTCATACAAAAGTTGTAAAAAAAAAATTTCACCTCATTTTTCTTTGCAGTTTTATACCTCTAGTAATAACATTTCTAATAAAAATAAAATTTCCTTTTATCCCATGTTGCCATTTTTTTCCCTAAACTCACTCTGTTTTTCTGCCTCGTAAAATCCTTTTCTTCAAAGGTTATTTGAATACGGGTACATGTCCTTGGATCTCAAGAAATCTGAGGTTTTTTTCATTAAGTTTTACGAGATTTCTTTATAGGTGGTCTTGTATGTTATGAACTATTCTGCCACGTAAGCTCAAACTTTTACATCCAGTTTAAAAGTTTTAGTTGGATTTTTCCTCATACCGTATTTTTCCAAGTTTCAGTCTTTTTTATAGCAAAAGTCTATCAGTTTTAAAATATTGATTTGAAAAGAAAAAACGGTTTTCTGGTACGTAAAAACGAAATGAAACTTAAAAAAATTTTCAGAGCAAGTTTAAAATTAATAAAATGTACCAAAGGCGAAATTAAATGTAAACAAAAATAAATTTAAAAATAAAAAAAATCTGAAAGGATTCACATTTTAACGTAGTACAAGAGGATTTGTTAAGATTTTTTATGCTCTCGTTGAGCTCGCAGTTTATCTATCTGTTCTTGTATTTACTCCTATTGCCATACATTAACCACACATTGTCACTCCTGTTATTATATATTTTTAACACGGAAAAGGTATTATAGTCGAACCTCATTTTTCGGTTGAATCACGTTTGTTCTATATTTCACTTTTCAAATAATTAGCCGCTGGCGCGGTCAGCCATTACTATAAAAACGAAAAGAATATCTAATAATTTTAATAAATTCAGGCAGTGGCACGAAACGTGTTCAGCTGGTAATTAATAAAAAACATAAAGAACTGCGTTTATTGCTTTTACATCACTTAGTTTGTTAACCAATAACAGAGAGATTAAATTTAAAATAAATATTAAATATCTTACGTTTCGCCTGAAAAAGATGAATACTGTCCAAAATTGATTTTTTGATGAAACATGTAACTTCCATAAGACACTTTTTATACTTTATCATGGTTAATGTACACTCACTTCCAAATATTAAACACGGAGAGGAAAATGCTAATTTCCGGAAGCCAATCATAATTGAAGAGGATGCAATTCACTGCTGAGGTAGATGGAAGTATGCAAATATGTTAAGTAACAGCCAATCGCGCTTTCATGTCAAGATATATGCAAAAAAGGCAGTCTTATAAGAAGCCAGCTTTATGAAGGGTTACAGAAGTTGATTGTAAGTGCTGATAGAAGGTGTTTAAAACTTTCGTACAATTTGTTTTCAAGACATACGTGTTTCTATGACTTCCGGAAGAGGAATGGAAGATTCTGAGAGCTAGCGTGCTGTGGGGCGCATTGAAGCAGGACAATCGATCACAGATGTTGCTCTTTTCTTGGGCGTTCATAATTCTCTAATTTCACGTCTATGGAAACAATTCCAAACCACAGAGACAGTTGTCCGAAGGCCCGTAGACGGTCGCTCAAAGGTTACAACCCCCGCGGAAGTGCTACTGTAGCCAAGCGGAATCGCAGAGCGATCTCCACAAGTGTGACATCTACGGTTACAGCGTCCATTGGTATGACGATATCTGCAGCTACTGTACGCCGAAGATTATATATAAGTGGGCAGTACGCCCGGGTACCTCGAGTTTGTGTTCCTCTATCCGTCCAATCAAGAGGGGCACGATGCCGGGAATATGTCAATTGGAATGTATCTGACTGGGACAATGTCATGTTTACTGATGAGTCAAGATTTTCTCTGGAACCAGATGACAGGCGTATAAGGATATGGCGTGAACAACGAACATGCAATCAGTCCCAAAACATCACTGAACATCACGCATTCCGAGGCGGAAGCATTATGGTGTGGGCAGGGATTTCATTAGGATACCGCACCGACCTGAACATCTTTAAACGGGGTTCTTTGACTGACGGCTGTCCGGTATCGAAATGAAGTCCTAGAACCCATTGTGAGATTGTACGCTGCAGCAATCGGCCCTACTTTCGTTTTAATGGACGATAACGCACGTCCCCATAGAGCTGCCATCGTCGATAACTACCTGGAGAGTGAAGGGATTGCGCGTATGGCGTGACCACATATTCGCCCGACCTTAATCCCATTGAAAATCTTTGGGATGCTCTCGGCCGTGCTGTATCTTCCCGTTTCCCACCTAAAGCCACTCTTATTGAGCTGAAAACTGCTCTACAAGACGAACGGCGGTTGCTTAATTCTGCGGTGGTTGACCACCTAATTGAAAGGATGGTCACAAGGTGTAAACTTTGTATACAGATGAGAGGGATCACGTACCCTATTAATGTCCTTTTTTTCATTTTATGCTGTTTATTTTCACTTTATACATAATTCTGTCAAGTCTCCAGTATGCCATTATCTGATAACTTATAAAACATTAATATTGTTTTCATATCTGTATATAATTATTGATTTTGTTTTATGCATAAATATACACTCATGTCCATAAATTAAGGATAATTCGGAGTCATGCGGAAATCGAACTCTAAAATAAATATATCACCTGTAAAATCACTACACACATCTTCAAGAATCATATACAAATTTCAGGAAGTCACCAGATGACACCGATGGTACGTCACAATGACGAGAGTGTACGAGAATGATATATAAAGAATACAGGCAAAGAAGTAAAATTGTTCGCAGGCGCTTTATAAGCATTTCAGTGCAATAACCGAATAGTTATGACGCAAAGGACGCATTTGGATGATTTTTTACGCGGTAGAATTATCGGCCGTCTGGAATGTAGGCGTACCCAACAGGAAGTATCAGACGAACTTGGAATTGCCCAGAGTGTCATCTCCAGGCTTTGGCAACGATTCCAAGATGATGATAATGTGAGTAGACGTTATCGCACAGGTCGCCCCATAGATTACAACGCCGAATGAGGACTGGTATTTGGCAGTTACTGCCAAAAGAAACAGGCGGAGCACAGCCTAAGACCTGTCTAGTCAGCTCTCTTCAACCACTGGTACGACAATTTCAAGGCAGACCGTGTAGAGACGCTTAGGGCAGATTGGTCTATATGCTCGTAGACCTGTCAGATGCGTTCCACTTATTGCAGCTCACTGTCGCCTGCGGGTTAGCCTGGAGTAGAGAGCATGAATTGTGGACACCACAACAGTGGGCTTGTGTGATGTTTTCCGACGACTCCAGGTTTAGCTTACAGTCTGATTCTCGCGGGCTTTCATATGGAGAGCTCCAGATACCCGTTACCACCAAGAAAACATCACTGAACCACACCGTTACGGTGGTGCAGGAGTGGTCGTTTGGGGTGGAATTATACTGGGTTCCAGAACTGACCTGCATGTTCAAATTGGAACCACGACAAGCCAAATCTATCGGGACGTCATTCTGGAACAACATGTACGTTTGTTTCGGCGCGCCATGGGCGCACAATTTGTGTTTATGGATGACAACGCCCTCCTCACCGTGCAAACATCGTAAGCGAATGCCTTCAATCGGAGGATATCACCCGTATGGACTGGCCAGCATTCTCACCGGACTGGAATCCAGTAGAGCACGTGTGGGACATGCTTGGCCGACGAGTTATAGCCCGTCAACCTCCTCCTACATGTCTACCGGAACTTCGGAGAGCATTGCTTTATGAGTAGTGTAATATCCCCCAAGATCGGATCGATAATTACATACTCAGCATGGCTAGGCGTTGTACGGACTGTATTGCATCGTCTGGGAGACATACAATGTATTAACAATCATACCAACCGTGTAATAGTGGTTTTTTGTAAATAGGTTTTTTTTGTAATTTGCTCCAGGGAGAAAAAATCGCTAATTTTTTTAATAATATCAAACATATAGCATCTTTTTTTGCTCTTTACCTTTTGTTTAATAAATAAGCTTTACAAATAAGTCAAATTTGTTTTGCTTCTAAGTCTTCCTTTGCCTGAATTTGCATTATCTTTAATTTATGGACATGAGTGTATATGCTACTTTCCTGCCAAATTGTGTGTCAATCAAAGCAGTATTTGTTCATTTGTTTGCATTTTACATCTTGGTGCTTAACTTTTGGAAGTGAGTGTATTTATGAAATTTGCTGACGATCCCATGAAATACATTTGATTATTTATTATTAAGTTGATAATCATTCAAACTGACGTGTAAGTATTTTTAGGCTCTTTTCTTAAATAGATGATGTTTGTTTTTCAAAACTCTTTTGTTGACATTTTTTATTCTGAATGATTAGCCTTTGGAATATTTTTTCTGTTTGCGTTACAGCTGAAAGAAACGTTTGCATAATTTTATAAAAGCAAATTTTATTTGCAAATTTGTAAAATTTTCTTTTTTCTAATTTATGTTTTCACACACATGAACGAACCAAATAGAAATTGAATTAGAATTAGAAATTGGAATGCAATTTACAACTTTGATATGCATTACTATATTTATGAAAAATATTTTTGAAACTTAACTTTTGTGTTGGAAGTGTTTCTAGTGAATTCGTCTGTTTGCAAAGAATATTGGTAAACGATATCGTAATGGTTTTTGACTGGGGTTTTTAAGCATTCAAAGTTAAACTATAATATACCACCCTGGAGAAAATCTCACATTTAATATTTTAGCATTTTCATAAAAATGAAAGAAATGTGAAGGAAACAGTTTTCAAAGCCCGTCGGCATTTTTTTACACAGCAAGCTTTATAAATTAATATTGGAATGATTTACTTTGAATAATTTTAGCAAATAAGAATTTCCAACAATTTGAATTTTTGAAAGTAAATATGACATTGGAAATAAGTGAAATCAATTAATAAAAAATTTTGAAACATTTCCATTTGTAAAGACCTACTTTGATGATTAAGAATTACTTGGTAATACTTAATGCAAAAATCCAAGATAATTGGTGGGTAGTTCAAGGTGAGTATTATCCCCGAGTCCATTGGCATTCTTCTTCTCTATGCACACATACGTTAATGTATTACATGTAACACAGTCCTGTACAGATACGTACAATGCACAGATATGTGTCTTACATATTTATTTTTTAATTTAATTAACATGTTCAGATATTCGAAAGCAATGCTTTGCCGTTGCATTAAATAAGATGATTACTTCCACACACCAGCGTGTTGCCATTCACTAAAACGTAAGATATTTAACTTTCAGATTTAATATTTCTGTTACTGAGTAGCAAACGAAGTTCTTGAAACGCTGTTCTCAAAAAAACTTTTCTTCTTTTTAATTTGATTGATTTAGATAAAAATGAATCTAAATCATGAAATGTCTATTTAGAAATATTAAATATTTTTAAGAAATGACACTGGGTGAACTCATCAAAATCATGCACTTTTCTCTTTTTAATGGTAACTTTTTTAGGCAGCTAGACACTCCAGCGGCTAGTTTTCAAAGAAATAATATCCAAATGCTAAAAACAAGTAGGACGCCTCATGACACTCTAAGGAATTCTAAGGGTATGCTGGTTTTAAATGTTTTGCGATTTTGCTCTGGAATGTGTGAGAAACTTAAGTGAAAAAAACGCGATGCTTAAAGCTAAAAAGGCTTAAAAGTTAAAAAGGCAAAAAAAAATTGTTAGCAGGAA
>KK117301.1:191774-209925 GCA_000611955.2 Stegodyphus mimosarum | reverse complement strand
TTAAAAGCAGTTACCTGCAGGTCTCAGTGATAGGGTAAAACACATTTATAAATCTTTATTTGTGAAGTTAAAATCTGAGCAGTTTCATATTTTTTCTTTTTCCTTAAAAGGCATTTTTGTTTAAATTAATATATCAAATTTAAACTATGTAATATTCCCCATTAGTAGTTGTTGAAATTTAGCAATTTTCAAGAGCTGATCTGACAATTTCCTTCATTTTATTTTTGCCTTAAGAATTTAAATGTAATTTAAGCGTAGCAAACAAAATTTCGGAAAGTTTTTGTTGTCACTGACCTGAGAGAGGAATCTTTGTAAATTCAAATTTACTTCCTCACAAACTGAAGTCGGGAAAAAAAGCCACAACCTCTTGGGTATTTACAAAATCCTGGTTCTTCAGAAGTTTTCGGTGCAAATAGAATAGAAACGGAATCATTCTGAAAGTCATGTTTATAGCGCTGGAATTTTTGAGAGATTTCTTCCAAAATTTACAGGCAGGAATTCTGAAGAACTGAATTTCATGAAAGTAGTAATAGTATTTGCAAGCTCAAAACTAACCAACTCAAGAAGAGTAAGTTACGACTTCCAGGTACATTATTCATGCATTGGAAACATTTTCCCGAATTCTAAAATAGAACATACTTTCAGGAACACGAAAGTTGAGAAAGAGAAGCTGCGTGCATTTGAATTTAACGTTAAAATACTACATATTATAGCTTAAAATACATCTAGTTAGCAACAGTGTTAAACGAATATTAAAAAACTACTTACCCGCTTAGTATTCTCATTTCATTTTTTTTTTTAATTTTTATTTAATGTATTCCATTTTTTCGTAAAGAATGCAATGAAGATCCTAAACATTAAAGAAAATCTAGACAAGCTCCCTATATAGTGTGTTTCAAAATTAGCGAATCAAACTTTAGGAGTTGAAAAGCAGAATATACTATACCATTTTTTTCCCTCCAAACAGAAGCTTTTCGCCCCTGAAACTGGCCTGATGTTTATGATAGAAATGATTCTTTCTGCCTTTCAACAGCAGTCAAAACATAATTTTCACATTTGGCGATGCTGAACAGCGTTATCCTACTCAAAAGAAATCATTCTTTTTTCCTTCTGTGGTCTCTTATTTGGATATTAACAAAGAAGATTCCCTAAAGGCACGCTTTCTAACGAGCAGTCATTCCTGTTTCAATGCCAGCTGAAAGGAAAGGAATAGAACTGCATTCCTATTTCCCATCTTTTTAAGTTAACTTTGTTTTGCATCATCCTTATACAGGCCCCCTCTGGAGAAAGCGTGACAAATTAGGCCAAAAATGTCCTCTTTTCATTTTTGCCGCTTTGGGAGGGGGGGTTAAAAACACGAATTCTCTGTCAAGGGTACGATTTAGAACATACTTAACTCTGAGTAGTCTGCTGAAGCCTAACGAGAAATTTTTGAATGGGGGTTAAGCGGTCTGACGCTTTCTTTTTTTTCAGCACAAAAACATAAAGCGCATTCTGGTGTGTATTACATGCTTTGGCATTATTCCTTAGGCGTTAAATTTATTCTTGGACTTTTATTTGGTATTTTTTCGTGTATTTTTATTTCGTGTTGCTGGTTTATGGCATTGATTTTTTAAAAATTTATCATTTTGACGTTTGGTACATTTTAATTACTAATGGTTCTGGAGTTTTCTCAATCCGTCCACCGAAAGTTTGGCCGCATGAATTTAAACGACGTCTTTACCCTCTTCTTCTGTCATCCTCTTGGCCCAGATGTAATTATATCATGCGTTTTCAACAAACACGTTTTCATTAAACCCGATGCCCCGCTTGATACTTGCAGCAAAATAACCAAATCTGGTCCATACTTCGTTGTTAATGATTTACAATATATCTATATGTAAATTAGAGAAAGGCACACATCTTCACCTCTTTTACATAGCGTACAGCGTCGTATCAACAGCGTGCGTGGGAAACCAGAAGGAATCTGCGCGCCTAACCTTTAATGTGTGTCTTTGTTTTGTATGATGAAAGGTGTTTTCCAGTTTGTTTTGTGAGCTCTTAAAAAGTGTTTGACCAGTTCTGGAACACCCTGTACGTCTCGTGATGTTCTCTGTCTTAAATTATTTGCTTCAGACTCTTCCAAACGCTGCACTAGTCGGCAGTATATAAGTAAAACCGATATACACACATTTTTGTAGCGAGTTTTCGAAGATTTACGTAGAAACAAAACTTAGAACTTTATTTTCTAACACGTTCAGTCTGATAGCCCTTTTGTTGTACAATCATATTACATCTTGATTTCCAAAATAGAAGTCCTTTTCTTAAAACATGAATGTTGATTATTCCGCTCCTCCTTCATAATCTTCCAAACTCCATCCAATATTTTGGGAAGCCGCTTATAAAGAGATTGTTTTAAGAGTCCAAATGCACATTTTCATAGGAGACACGTCAGGAGACTTGAGTGGGATGCATTTAAAGGAAATAACTTCTAATTCCTCTTTCATTTTTTCAAAAATAGAGCGTGTGCGTAAGTAACGTGCGTAGTTCAGCGTAGTAAAGAAGTCCGTTACCAACGATATCATTTAATTATTTATTATTACAGAGTAGGAACAGTTACAACAGCGAGTAGATTTGCGAGTGAGCTGCATTTTCTTCTGCGTAGTGGAATACCAGTTGTCAATTATCAGAGACGAAACATTACATTAATTTCCAGTTGCCAGATTTAACACATTAACATAAATGCACAACAACAAAAATGCGATGGGAAAGTGCTCCGTCAGCCAAAGGATAAAGTACGGTACAGAGCAGTAGATTTAGAGGTATGGCTCGAAGCTTTATCCTGATAGAACATAACACAGTGAAGATTGTTTGGATAAAAGAGAGGGAATTTCTTCTTTAAAAATTGGTGTTAACATATTTCTAACAGTAATCCGAATTAATTTTGCCATTTTTTTCTCTATTCCTTATTTTAAGTTTTCCGTTAAAGGAGAATCCAATATAACTATGAAACCTTTAGAAAAACTTTCCTTCTTTTCTCTGAGCCAACATTGTAAGTCTTTTTTCGTCTTTTTCGGTAGTAAAACGATCTTTTTCTATCGCTATCAGATAAGTATATCCAAGCCTCGTCAAGTGTAGCTAAATTTTGATTTTTCACCTGCCAAATAATTTTCATACAGCAATCTGCACATAGTCTTTACGCCGAAAAACATGTTTCGGGGTTAGTTTTTTTTAGTCCAAAGGGCTTTGTCCCTGAAGGACTGTTGTTTCCGATTTTCGATTTCGCTTTGAAAACATTAAAAATCTGGATCAGTTTTCGAACTGTTGCCACTAAATATTGCAGCCCTGTAATATATTTAAAGAAATTAAATAGTGAAGGATCTGCATAAATGTACGTATGTGTCTCGCATTGTGATAAAACGACAGTACCCAGAGCCATCGAATTTTGAATGACGTAATCCTGCTGCGAATATAGGCATCTGGAAGCCCATTCCGAACGATTTCATATTTTGTAAAACTTTAGCGAATTTTTGATTAACAAATTGAAGGATTTCAAAGCGAGCGATGGCAACGTTGTACAGAAAAAATATTTTTATCTCCAACGCGTGAGACTGTATAGGAATTTCGAAAGATATGCTCAGTTTAAAATTTTGCGATATTGTTTATTATTTTGCTATATTGCTGTTGAACTGAATTTTATGGTTTAAGTGCGAAGAACATGATATTTTATAAATAAAGGTAACACACAAAATGTTAAAAAAACGTCCCTTTGGGCGTAATTTAAAATCTGAAACATTTCAGATTTTCTTCTTTTGCTTTTTTTTTATTATTATTAACTTTAAACCAGATTTTATAATTTTGTTCCCGTTTCCTACAGAGATATTTAAAGATTTTGCAATAGCTCTATGGAAGGCTGGGTTGTCCTTTAAAACATGAGATGCGACTTCAGATTTAATAAGAGCTGTACGTATCTTTGATGGGTAGGCATTTTTGGCATTTCTCCGAGTTAGATGTAAGCTTCTTGATGTTAAAACTTGACGTTTTTTGTCACTTATTTTACGTGAAGAAATATTAAAACCATTCGCGCATTACCAAAGATGATTTTCACATCTTTTTTGAATAATTGAATTAAGAGTATTTCTCTTCGAACAGCGCAAAACTATAGCCTTCGATCCAATGATTTTCAAGCAACATTTTAAAGAAAAGAATATTTTTAATGCCACATTAAAACTATTTTTTTCTTTATGTAATTTAAGGAGAATAATTAAACTTTTTTCCAATTGGATGCCAATCACGTTTGCATTTTAATATTAATGTTTAAATTCATGGAGAAAATCAAAATCGTTACAAAAGTGTGTGAACACTCAGTATAGGGTATTGGTGACTGGACGTTTTATTTATAAGATATTATTCCTTCTCAGCCAGAAAACGACTTGGAGCCGTTTCGACTCAAAGGAACACTTCCATTTTGCTTGTTTTCATTTTATAGAAAACTTCTTTGTTAATAAGGTGCGTAACCTGTATGTTTTCATAAGATTATATTTTTGGCTGCACTGATGCCTGCTGACTTCGATATAAACCATGCTGTATGGTAAGACGGTAAATTTAATTACGGACGGTAAGGCGGTAATTATAATTACTTCAATAAGACGGTAAACATAATTAGAAGAACGTGGTAATTGTAATGAGATCGCAATCATAATTACTTCAATAAATGCATCTGAACGATGTGTTCAGCTGTAAATCGCTATGTCAAAAGAATTTCAGTAAATGAATTCTGGAATAGTTAAAGCTCTTCGCGTTAAAATGGTATCATATCGTTCTTTTATTGTACCATGCATGTTAGAAATTCGTATTTTGGAGGTGCAAAAACATGAGGTAATATCAGTTTTCTCAAATAATTAAATAGCAATTAAACATGCAAATCCACAACATTACATTATTTTTAATCCGTCTGAAAAAAAATGAAATGTTATTTAGACTTCGAAAGACTGTAACAGAGAAATAACTGTTTGAATGAATCGTTTACTTTAAAACGCTTTAAAAGTTTAACGTATAGGATATATTTTGCATCCTTCTGTAAAAATACAAACTTTATCAACTAAGGAATGTCACGTTCTCATATACATGCCTTAAATCCAAAAAAATACATTGTTATGATAAGAATATATTCTACTTTTATTCAATTTCAAGAAAACAGACTTTCTTAGACAGTAAATTTGAAAACTGAAAATTTTTAATTAATACGTAATATCTCGCTCTAAAAGACCACCGGTGATCCACTGCATCAAACAAAAAGACCCTAGTTTTTTCTGGGCTTGTTCTTGGCAAATAAGCTAGCTTTTCTCAAACGCGAATTAATTTCCTTTCAAAATTGTCCAAGAAGGCATACATTTTTAAGGAAAATATCCCATGCTTTCTTTACTCTAATAATCAATTGATATAATAATCAATTGATCAAATGTCAATTGATCAATCACTAAGCCAGATTTATGTTTCTTTGTAAAATAATAAAAGTATTCAATAATTTTTTTCTCCCTCTAATTTTTAATAACTCATATTACACTTTTAATGAAAATTTCATATTATTATTGCATTATATTGCGTTAATCTTCTATTTGTTTATGGTATATTACTGCACTGAAAAATAATATTTAGGAAACAAAAAATTCAACTTCACTTCTGAAATTTAGCAGCCACTCCTATATACTGTTTCACACGTTTTTACCAATGGCGGGACCTTAGACGATTTCGGCTTGGCCACTGCTAGGGCCAGAAGTGGTGGTCCCTTTATTATGGAGGCACCTAATAGGTGGGCCGCTTTTGCCTCTTACGAACGGACGGACAGATACAGCCATGACTTCTGCGGGATTCGAACCCGGACCCTTTGGTACCGCAGTCGGCTCCCCTAACCACTATACTGTCTGGGCGGCCTGGTTCACCAGTTGCAAGTAATAAATTCAATTTATAAAGTAACTTATATCAACGTTCACGATTCATGAACTCACCGACTAATATATTCTAAATGCTTAAGGTTGCTTCTCATACAAAAAGCATTCATTGGTGATTTTAACTGAAAAAAATCATATACGCTGCGGGGGGGAATAGAGGAACAGTTCTATATCTCCCTTTCTAATGGGTCGATTAACGAAATTCAACTTGCGTTTTTCATGTCTCGAAAGCGCGACTTAGGATATGTGTTAGATTTATATATAGCTGTGTTCTAATATAGGTATTTTGGCACAAAATTGGACTTCTTCTGCAATGACATTCCAATTTTCTTTCATATTTCGATTCTACGACTCAAATTATGCCAAACTGCCGACTTTTGTAAAAATCGACGAGAAGTTTTTAAAAAATTAGGTTTTCAACGTTAATTGAGTTTGATGCATATTTATCAATATCTTTTTTTTCATTAAATTTACTTGATTCCTTCCTCCAAAATTCGAATATTGGGCTTAATCCAAATATAATTCGCACATTTTCTATTTCTCACATATTCTTTATATATATATTTTACGAATAGAAATTTTGTTAAATTAAAATTTCATTCCTTGCAGCAATGGCGCAAGAGAATTATTTAAATTTAATTTGACTTTACTATATTCTTTTGAAACAATATATATATTTATGTATTTACGTACTTTTGGTGCGGCCGATTGCAACCAAAATAGGAGGTGCACATCTACATGTTATAGCAGTCCTGCATACAAACTCTTAACGTTCTGAGACTACTCGTTTTTGAGTTAGACTAGATACATACATGCATACGCACGTACGTACGTACACACAGACGCTACAAAAAATCTCTTCAAAATCCATTTTAAATCAGTTTTTTAATTTTTTGAGAAGAAAAGAGTCCTTTATTCTGTCCTTACGTTTAGATATCGTGCAAAAACATCGTTAAATAGATATTTTCGTTGAAATTTGATACCCGAAATTTTTCGCAATTACAATACCTCCTTTTTTTTCCTACAAGGAAGTGAAAAGAAAGGAAAATAGGTTGCTATAAATTGAGAAGTTCGCCAAGTGAATTATTCTTGGCGCAAACTGAAAAAAATTCGCCAAGATAAATTTCTAAATTTGTCCGTAAATTTCGCACGAAATTTTACAAAATTTAATATTTAGGCATAATTTGAGTCGTAGAATGGAAATATAGAAAACAGTTCGCATGTCATTTCAGATAAAGTCTGATTTTGGGTTAAAACACCTATATTAAAACAATGCTATATATAAATCTAATATTTATCCCATGTCGCGCTTTCGAGACATGCAAAACGCAATTTGAGTTTCGAGAAATTTCTCGAAAAATAGCTATTGCATGTAATAGGCATTTTACTTTATCACTTCGATTTTAGTCCTTTTAATTCCTTATACCTTAACACATATAAAGGACAAAATAAAAGTAAAATGTTGATAATACTTTTGTAGGAATGCAGCTGGAAATCATCAAATTTAAAACACTTTTTTAAATAAAATGCAAGACAAAATCAAAAATAACACTTTAATATGTTTATCATTTGTTTCTCCAATTCTATTTGCCCAAGTTTGGCCGCCGAATGTATTCGAATACCTCAAAGGTAACAGTGGCGAGTTCATATGACTCCAATTTACATCCTACAATGTTTTATCTACCGTTGTTTTTTACTCATCTCCGGAAATATCGTAATCCACAAGCTTACCCGATTCCCTAATCCCTTAACGTTAATCCCTAATGTCTACGACTGGTGCGATGTAAGGGGCACTGGTGTAACTTATCAAGGGTGGATTGGTTTCGAGTGCATTCGCTGTTAAAGTCCATCGCCTCCTAGAGAAGGGATTATCGATTGATTCGGGGTGGAAGTCTCTTGAGTGTTATTGGTGGAGAGGATTTACCTTGGGTTTAGGTAAATAACAGGGAAATGGTTGTTGGGAAATGGGAGTTTCTGCATAAACAAATCCATTCTGACATGTTAGAGGCTGTTAGATGGTTATTTATACTTGGCTGCAAAAGTCGAATCTCAGACGTGAAAGAAAATGAAATCATATCGAACTTTTGGGATGAAATATAATACTGCCTATCTGTTCTGATAAACGTAAAGAAATGGAAAGAGGCATATATAAAAATAGAATAATTTTGAGATGATATATTCTAAGACTACACTGAAAGCTTGTTGGAAGGATCATACAAATGTCCTTTCACATTTGGCATACCATAGACAGCATCTATACCTGAACCTAGCGAAATTGTTTGCTTATAGATGAAGCTGCTTACGAATCGGGAAGATATATTGTGGGGGTTATTTTAATTTCCTAGTAGTTATTTTTTATTTTGAACAGCTTTCTTTATTTTCTTATTTCCCAAATATACGCTTCCTTATTTTCTTATTTCCAAACTACACTGGCCACGTCGTTGCTTTAGGCTAATCTTACTATATTCAGCCGCATTGTTACCTGCCTCCTAGTGTTCGTCGGTGAGCTTTAAATAAGGGCCAACTCTGTTAGTTATTTCTGTGCAGAATAATTATTCAGATTATTTCTGTGCAGATAATGTAATGCTAACTAAACTAGTTTTTAGTTAGAAATAAGAAACTAATGTAATGCTAACTAACTAGTTTCTTATTTCTAACCTGAGTTAAAGCCCAAGTAGTGGCTTCTTGTGAGCCCGAGAGCGGCCAACTGTAAATACTTTGAAGTAAAATAAAAGGGTAATTTAGCCCTTCTTTCGACTTGTTCTTACAGCCCAAGAAGTAAGCGATTCTTCGCTACACCCTTCTCAAGTATTCTAGTCGACAATGACAACCAATCTACCTAGAATCTTATAATATAACAATTTTAAAGAGTTCAGCTGCAATCATCCACGGTTCTAGCCAATAACTAATTATAATAGAAATGAAGAACTGCGTTTATTGCTTTAAATCGCTTAGTTTGTTAATTAATAAGAGATAGAAGAAATCTGGAAAAAACATTAAGTATCTTACGCTTCGTCAAACTGCAACAGAGTGGAAATTAAAAGAAATCGCACCAGGCAGTGGCAATACATTTCTTTCAAATCCCTAAATTCTTTTATTACATTTGAAAGACAAATATCTTACGGTTTTTCAAAGAGCAATACATTTCTTTTAAATCGTTGAGATTTCTGGTTAATTTCGAAACTTAATAATCTTAGATTTTGCAGAGTGGCAGCCCACTGCTTTTAAATGGCTGAAATCTTTAATAAGAGGTTTCTTAAATTCCTATAAAATATGAAATAAATTAATCAAAATTCGGGCTTCGAGGAGCACAGGTTCGGGTACAGAAGTGTGCCCAAAATCTAGGGGCTCAGGTACGATATTGTCGGTGCCGGCGTTTTACCATGTGAGGAAATACATACTTGCATACATAATATTCTTCGCCACTTAATAATAGAGGTAAAGGCAACTGGTCTTATTAGTGAGTAGGTCTTACTAGTGTCTTAGTATTGAGTAGGTCTTACTAGTGGTGTGTATTTTTATTTTCACAAAAAATATGCAATGCCCTGACCGGGATTCGAACCTGGACCTCTCGAATACGCGCCGAGTGTGCTACCGTTACACTAGGAAGACGTGCAGAAAGGGAGAAAATGCCGTATATACTCCCCCTTTTTAAAGGGCAACTGGGAATGATCCAATCAATCCAATACATGCAGTTTTTCGAATCCTATTCACAGCAACAGTTGTTAAAAAATTGTTTCCACGCTGGAAATGCAATTGTTAAGTACCACAAACAAAACGCAAAGAGTAATGAGCAAAATCATAAATACATCAATAATTCGAGACTGTATTCTAACGAACTTAATTTTGCGTAATTTTTAGTCAAGAAAATAAACATAGCGTCCGGAAAAATATACTTAATAGGAACGAACGTAAAGTTGTAGAGTCATTAGGTTATTTGAAGCTGGAATATTGAAAAATGAGCAACGCCTTCGCCAGGAATCGAATCACAGACCTCTCGGTTACGCGTCGACCGTGCTGACCACTACAACACGAAGGCATGCGAAGAAGGCGGGAGGAATACCTCACATACTCCCCCTTTTAAAGGGCGACTGTGGATTAGGGGACCCAGTCGCCAAATCCCGGTGGTGGAGAATCATCATCCACCACCTTTTTTTTTTCGGGTGCCAGTCCAGAGACATTAGGTATTTTGAAATTGGAGACGTGAAAAATGAGCAAAGCCTTCGCCGAGAATCGAACCACGGACCTCTCGGTTACGCGTCAAGCGTGCTGACATCTACACCGCGAAGGCTTGCGAAGAAGGCTGGAGAAATACCTTATATATTCTACCTTTTTAAAGGGAGACTGGAGTTTTGGAGACCCAATCGCCAAATCCCGGTGGTGGAGAATCATCATCCATCACCTTTTTTTTCGGGTGCCAGTCTAGAGTCATTAGGTATTTTGAAATTGGAGACATGAAAAATGAGCAAAGCCTTCGCCGAGAATCGAACCACGGAACTCTCGGTTACACTTCGAGTGTGCTGATCGCTACACCACGAAGGTATCTGAAAAACGCGGGAGAAATACCTTATATACTCGCCCTTTTGGGTTTAGAGGACCAAATCGCCAAATACTGGTGGTGAAGAATCATCGTTCACCACCTCTTTAGTTCGGGCGCCAGTTGTAGAATCATTAGGATTTATTTGGAAGTAGGAGACAAGAAAAATTAACAACGCCTTCGCCAGGAATCGAACCACTCATCTCTCGGTTACGCGTTGAAAGTGCTGACCACTACACCACAAAGGCATGCGAAGAAGACGGGAGAAATACCTTACAAAGTAAACAAAAATTTTAAAAATATGCATCTCCGCAACATTAATAAAGTTGAGAAAACTCAGCAAAGATTGCATAAAATATAGTAAAAATATATCATATCTAAAAACTGAAAAACGTTTTCATTTAAATTTGAGGAAAAGGAAATCACCTCGAAGGACATCTCCGCTTCCTTCGTAAGATGTTAACATATGTATTCTCAAGGTTAGGTTATTTAAATATGGGAAATCAAACGAGGGATATCTGCCTAGATGCAGTGATGATGCCATGGAGAACTTTCTAAGGCAGACTGGCTAATATTCACGAAATGCATTCTCCGATATTAGAAAAATTACATACTGCTCTTTATAGTCTTAAATTAATTATATTAGAAAATCATATACAAGAAGTGAAAGAAAAAACCAAGTTAATAATCAAAAATTACATGTAAGCTTATTAAATGATAAAAGCTAATACTCGTAGATTCAACCAAGATAATTAATAAAAATTGAAAAAAAAATATTAAAGCTCATAAATTTAGCATTTTAAGTAAATTCCTCATCATAAAGACGCTACCTAAAGGTTACAAAACGCTACATAACGGTTATCCTCATTTGCACTAAAATGCTATATAACGGTTATCCTAAATGTTATTCATGATGTAATCCAATTGTATTTTTAATCTTTTGTGCTTTTTTTTATTCGAACATACGAAGTGATGCTTTTTTTTTATTCGAACATGCATATTAATCCTCTAGGATGAAAAGATTCATCATACACACATATATATCTTTTATTTCTTTTCAGTATCATTCATATATCCATTGAAATAATATAATGATTACCATATCCATATAATACTATAATTACGTATATTTATTTACACAATTTCAATAGTTTAAAAATTTTCACTCTCTTATTATGTAAAAAGCAAATACTTTATCGGCATTTCAAAATTGCAATTAATATCAGTGACGTAGCTAGAACTATTCTCCCTAGGGTGGTAGTGTAATGATTGCCATATTCGTGTAATACTTGATTATGCAAATTTACATACTTTCAGTAGTCCAAAATTTTTAACTCTCTTATTATGTTAAAAGCAAATACTTCATCGGCATTTCAAAATTGCAGTTAATATCAGTGACTTAACTATTTCCTAGGGTGGTAGTATAATCAATGCCATATTCATGTAATACTGTGATTATATATATTTACATAATTTCAATAGTTTAAAATTTTTCATTCTCTTATTACGTAAAAAGCAAATACTTCATCGGCATTTCAAAATTGCAATTAATATCAGCGACGTAGCCTAGCACTTTCTTAGTGGTCCCTGAGTTTACCGCCTGTTGCGTTCTTCGAATTTGCCATTCCTCTTTATACACAAATAACGCCACAACGCTACATAAAAAAATTAATTTAAAACTCAACATTCTCTACAAAACTCAAATTCTAACATTCTAAATATATAATATTACATTGCTTCACTTTCAGTTCTTCGCAAAACAATCGATGACGTTGTGGGGTTCCACCCTTTTATTTCACAGTTCGACGTGAGGAACTTGTACACCGATAAGCGAATAATCGCTTGAGTGTGTGAACAGAGACGTAAGACTCAAGAAGGGTTAACTACCCTTTATTTCTCGGAATAAATACAATCAGTTCCTGACTCGGAAAGTACAGCAAAGCCTCCCCTTGGGCTTGAACTGAAATCAATAAGAATTAAAGCTTAACTAATGCTTAACTAAAAGATACAGCCGAAACTATCAGGATTCTAAGTAGTTGGCCCCTAAATCTCAATTAAGTAGGCGAAGCTATCAAGGGCCTAAAGTACAGCCGAGCGTAGTAATAACTTAGAGTAATAACGTAGTAATAGCACGAAGCCAAAGGCAAACGCGCGGTAGTCAGGAACTCTGGCTCCCTAACGAAGTCACTGAAGCATCGACTTAAGTACTACTCTTACTCATTTGCACTAAACGCATTTCTGAAAATACATTCTGGTAGGAAATTGTAAGCTGAAGCTAGAAGAGATAGTAAAGGAGCATAAACTTAAAATAGCTGTTATAAAATTAGGATAAACCTTGTAAATGGAGCATAAACTTAACTGTTAAAAAATTAGGATAAACCTTGTTATTAGTCAACGTTGTAGGCGAAACCACTTTTCTTTACAATTTAATTCCGTATAGCAATTTAGAACCTTATTATTCATCACATGCCTTCACGACCTGCCTATTTAACATATATAAAAACATGTTTCGTCCATAAAATGTCGTCTCTAAAAACATACTTCACGCGGCTTACCGCCTCATTTAGTTGCGTCACTGTTTAATACATAATTATCAAAATACATGCCAAAATTTCTAATCTCTAAGTGACATAAAATATTCTACTTCTTTTCCAAATTCAGCCTTCTTAAGTTGGAACACTATTAAGAAGCATAACATAAGTGAAATATTGTTCCCATAGTTGCCAAAATGAAACTTCTCTAGGAAAACCGTGTGGAAAATAGGAACTATTTTCCACACGGTTAATAAAATTTCGGTTTGTGTACTCTCACGAAATCCCCGTAGAGATTCAGATGTAAGTCGACTGTACTGTAGAATTTTCTGTGCTGTATAGCGGATGCCTAGAGATGCTTCATATACCATTGATCCAGGTACGGTTATGAGAAGAAAAGAGATTAAACTTCAAAAAACGTGCACTTAAAACATCAAAATCACTTCTGGGTTATCGTACACTTTCCACGATAATTGGAGAAACATCACAGTTGCAGTCTCAAGAACAACCCCCAAAAAAACTGAAGCATAGCTGATTGTCAAACGGCTAGTTCCTTTAATAAATTATAAAAATGCATAGGTTTTTCATTAATAATGTATTCATTCCCTATCATTAATTTTGCTATTCTTCGTATTGTTTTGCTCAGTTGATAACAAATAACGCCGTAATACACAGCAAACACTTGGATTGCCAAATTTGAGAAAAGTGATAAAGACAAAATGTAAAGAGCTTTCAATATTTTTCTTTATAAACTTTCTTTTGGTACTGGGAGGATGTTATAGAGAACTCGATCAAATAAATACTACGAAATGGCAAAATAATTATAGACAAAATCTAAGAGGTTTCATATTTTAAATAACGTCCAAAAAGGCGTTTAACGTTTTGTGTGTTACATTTATTTATTAAATATCATGTTCTTGGCACTTAAACCACAAAATTCAGTTCAACAGCCATATCGCAAAATAATTTTTAAATGAGAATTTCTAATACACATTTCCTCGAGCTTTAGATAAAAAGTTTTTTCCCCGTAGAATGTTGCCATTGCTCGCTTTTAAATCGCTTGATTTTGTTCACGAAAAATTCGGTAAAGTTTTACAAAACATGAAATTGATAATAAAACAAATTCCAAATTCCAAATTTGGGCTTCCAGATGCGCATATTCGGGTGGAAGCGTACGTTATTCAAAATTGGATGGCTCTAGGTGCCGTTGTTTTATCACATTTGGAGAAATATAGATACATTTCTGTAGATTCTTCATTATTTAATTTATTTAAATATAATACAGGGCTGCAATATTTGGTGGCAACGGTTTTAAAAGTGATTCAGACTTTTAATGTTTCCGACGCAAAATCACAAAACGAAAACAATAGTCCTTCAGAGAGGAAGCCCCTTTGGACTAATAATTCGCATGGTTATAGTCAAAACAATCCAGATATATGCATAATACTTTAATCTTTTGTAAGGAATTTTTGTGAATTAGTTTCGGTATATTCTTAGACAAATAAACTTCTGCCCACAGGCATCCTTTAGAATGAATTGAAATTGTTATTATAAAAAAGCATGAAAAATATTATTGAAGTAAGATACTGCATAGAACAGGCATATGACAGTGCACGTTTTTATCTCACCAATGTGGAAAAGTGTGATAAGTAATTTTTACATGAATTGAGTTCTCCATTCATGGTTTTATATTTGTAACTTCTGATTATACTTACTTTTTAAGGAAGAAAATATTAATTTTTAAATCTTCTAATTTTTTTCTTCAATTACAATCAAGAGTCTTCAAGAAATTCGCAATATCCCTTCATAGTCATCATGTAGAAGAATTCGTAAGTAGCAAAGTATGTTCATCACGTCAGAGGATTCACAAGCACTACTTATATCTTTGCTTTTGAAACTAACCAATTATCGTCTGAACTCCTTCAGACTTTAATACAGGGAACATAATAGTACAACAACGAGTTTTGTGCAGTCTTGTCTTTAAATGAAGAAGCAAAAACAAAGAGTTTCGTGTTGTTAATAGGTTGTGGTTCCAAAGCATTCCGCTTCAACGCTTAATTAATTTTTACTACTTTTTCCCGCTTTTATACTGTTGTACACCTTCATTTTGCAAATACCTCAGTCGCACTGTTGGTAGAAGAGGCGATAAACAATTGTCTTCCCATATTACATAAGCAATATTAAAAAAAACACTTTGTCAAACAAAAGTTTAATACCTACCTAGTACATTTACAGCGATATTGCTACAGTAAATATAATTTTCAAAAGTGCAAAAGTTGCATGGAAAATTGCTGCTCTGTGATAAGAATTCCAATTTATCCTTTTGTCGTATTTTGTTGGTCAGTTTGTAAGGTTTTAGTTAAACTAACCAAGTTTATTTTAATTTAAATTTTTTCTATCTCCTCTCTGCTTCAACTTCCTGTCAGAAGAAGCGCGCGTTTTTAGCTTATGCTAATTTTTTGAAGTTCAGCCAAGCACTATTTAAGCCAGAGGTAGAAACCTCTCGGTGTGTGAGAGCTTTGCCTCAGATCACGGTCACGCCACTCAACGTTCGCCTGACCAGCTAGCAGTTTAAATTTATAAGCCATAGTGCTTACTACGTGATTGCATTGTAAAATAAATTAAAGTGCGGTAGTATTTAGTATATCTTGCTACGCACCCTTTTAGATAGAGGCAAACTTCCGCGAATTGCTCTGCGAAGCAAAAGTTAATTTAAGTTCTATTTTAATTTATTTAAATTTATTTGATTGTTAAGTTCGACCAAAGTGTGGTCTGTTACGTTTTGTATCTCTCCCGAATTGGGAGGTTTGTATTTAATAGTGATTGAATAAAAGAAGATTTCAAATCCCTTCACGTGCAGTTATTCTCCAGCCCAGCAGTTACATCAGAACATAGCGTACCTTCCGCTCCCTGTTCCAGTTCAGGACTTAGAACGTAAGGTTAAGAACCCTTTACAGAGTTTACAATGCTTCCAAAACGGATACACAGAACACAAAGTCCTGACAAGTTGCCGTAACAGATATCCACCCTAATATTACTGTCCTTAAAATTCGTTTCATTAAATTTGTCAACCCAATTTACTCTGCAAAGAAGCAAGATCTTGCGGCTTTTTATAATGTTTAATCATAGCTGTTAAATCACTCGTCATGTTTACTTGTATGATGAATATTCCTAAAGTTATTTACCAATTTTAATAATTCTAAATCGAATGTTTCTTCGTATGCCCTTCATAATCTGTTTCCATGGGGACGCTAAAGTTAGTTGACTTTTGTGTTTTTTCTTGGAAACTGAACAAAATGTTATGTAGTCGAATTCGTAATTCGTCGAAGTGTTTACTGGTTTTTAAACTTCACTGTGCCGCGCAAACGGTATAGTGGTTAGGGGAGCGATACTGAAATACCCGGGTTCGAATCCCAGAGTAGGCATGGATGAATAAATGTATAGTGCCTTTGCGGCATAAGGACACTCTAAATACATGGCGAGCAGATTGTACTCTCGATAGATTGGTAGTAGGAGACCCTCGGATCTCCCCCTCCGGGATGCTTTTCATCAATATTGGGGGCGGAACTCAGATAAGTCCTACTGTCACCTGTATGGTGCTCAAAGCTCCAACCAACGATAGCCGTAATTATTATTTTTATAGTGGTACTAATTTCTTACGAAAATGTTAGAATTCCAAAATGAAGTAATTCTATTTGATTAAAAATATGTCGCATGATACTTTTCGTAATGTTTTGCTTTACTAACTAGATGCAGCTTTATTATTCCATATATTTTAATACTAATATCAACAGGGGAAGAACGGAAATGACCTAAAATATTTTTTCTAAAAATTCTCTGAACTATTTATAAACGAAAACTAAAATTTTGTACATTATTTCTAAAAATATCATTTCATTAATATTTTATAAATGGCAAAGTTAATTATATTGTATATTTATAACTATCATTGCATATTTATAATTTTTTAAACATTTAATACAGAATTTATGATCCATTTTATTTTGCCCAAGTTTTAACACAGTTTTGAAGTATGATAGTCATGTTATTAAGATAGTATGAATCAGCTAACACAGGTTTAATACATTTCTAGACAAATATTTCTCTTGATTATGTAATATTATATATAAATCATAAAATAAGTTTTCTTAAAAGTAAATTATGATTATGCTTATTGGTGTTTAAAACAATTATTAGCTGTGTGTTAGTATTAAAAATAAAATAATAAATTTTTAATGAGACATTGATTTAATATTGTAAGGTTTTAGTTAAACTAACAAAGATTTATTTTAATTTGCCTTTTTCTGTCTGTTCTCATTTCAACTTCCCGTTAGAATAAGCGCGTTTCAGCTTTATGCTAATTTGAAGTGGAGTCAAGTTGCTATTTAACCGAGAGGTAGAAACCTCTTAGTGTGAGAGAGCTTTTAGTCTCAGACCACTGTTACTCTGTTCAACGTTATCCTGACCAGCTAGTATTTAAATTCTAAGCCGTAGCGCTGTTACGCTATTACTTATTGAAGTAATTCTAAGTGCGTCAGTATTAGTTAAATCTTGCTACGCACCATTTAGTTTAGAGGCCAACCTTGCGTTCATAGCTCTGTGAGCAACGACTACTTAATTTCTAATTAGTTTTAGTTTAAATTATCTGATTGTTCAGTTTAGACCCAAGTGGCGGTCATTATTTTCTGTATCCCTCCCGAGTTGGGAAGTGGCTGTAAATAATTGTGGTTTAATAAAAGAGGATTTTAAATCCCTCTGAAGTGTAGTTCTTCTACCACTTAATCACAGTATTCTACCACAGAGCATAGCTGCATTCAGCTAACTGTTCAAGATCAGGACTTGAGTTTTACACGAAGATGTTCGCCAAGAATATGCACCGAACACTCAGTCCTGACAATATTAACAATGTAAGCATATATATATAAGTAAAGACATCAAGTAAGAAATTTAGAACTACTTTCTCATAAAGATTATTTGAAATTTATTAATTATGAATTTCAGTTTTCGTCTTTCTGAAAAAGTAGCTCTAAATTTATTACTTTATGTTTTTACTGATATTTTTTCAACAGCTTAATGCGCGAAAATACTAAGCATATTTACATTTTGTTTTTTAAAAAAATGTTTTGTAATTATATATATATATACGTTTGGTG
>KK117301.1:151283-191687 GCA_000611955.2 Stegodyphus mimosarum | reverse complement strand
GTATATATGTAATTACATATTACGTAATATACATAATATATATGCAAATCAAAAGTATTCATAGATAAACTACTGGTAATTATTATAATATTATTTATCTCAAAGAAACCTACATTCCAATAAGAATGCTTAGTAATATTAACATTTCTGTATCTGATAATAATAATTTTCATTCCTATTTCCCTGTACTCCCTGTAATAACTACTTCCCTGTAATTTCGCTCTCTCTCTTATTATTGTTCACTGCTGCTCCCTAGACCTCAAAGCATTTAATGCATCTGGAACTGCAGTTCGTGTCATCTTCTACAGCATGCAAGATATCACCGTTCAGTTTGTCCTACCACGAGCAATGAACTTCAGAATTACCGTACTGCCATGCATATTCGACCCCAACCAGCTTTAGAACCAGATTCTGAAAATTAAAAAAATATTTGCATAATTTTCCCCTTTTTAACGCATTCAGAAAATTTAAAACGGATTTGTCTGTCGACATATTAATTGTTTTCTTCATACTAACAAAGGCAAATACTTTATACTAACAAATTATAATCGGAATGATTTTTTAGAATTTGGAATCCCATTTCCTGTTATCCTATTTTGGAATGATTAGTTATAAATAATACTCAGTAGCAAAGCCGTTCTAAATTCTTCATACTAACAAAGGCACACCAAAGGCTCCGTTGGAGCTTTCTCTTCTAACTGTTGAATTTTATGCCAGCCTAATACAAAAAATGATCTATGATTGTGAAGCAAATACCAACTGACATTCACTGTAAAATTTTGCCATGTCAGTTGCATATTCACCTTCTCTAATTATTTATGGATGATCTGAGGCCTAAGGAATAACAACGACAACAATGAGAATGAGAGATATTCAACTCATGGAGAAGTAGAACGAAGATAACTTATTAGATGTTGTACTTATGTGTATTCCTATTGAAATGAGGGTTTCTTTTAAAGAAATAATATTGTGATAGCAGTTCTTAGCAGTTAGTTACTTTTCTTTGTTATATTTCTACTGTAACTGTGTCCTTTGGAAATTAAATTATTCGCCTAATTTTTCCCTCGCAATTTTCGGATGATAAAATTAGAAAAATAAGTGGGAAGCATTAGATATCCCCATTTTCTTGAAGATGTTTCACCAGTGATAGTCCATGTACCCAAAATCCATCAGCAAATCAGTTAGTAAGATGAAAACGAAAAATTTAGGGTAACTCGTTTTGTGAGCGCCTTATAAGGAAGATGAACCTGATCTAAATCATTACAACAATTTCAGAACCTTGTGCTAAAAGAAAGCTGGGAAGGGGGAAATGTGCGAGTAAATACGGTATTTAGTGTTCGAATCCCATTGGACCAATATGTAATATTGTGTTAGAAATTTAAGGTAATAAATATAATATTTTTTCAATGCTAGAACAGTTTGAGATATTTATTCAAGTTATGAATTCTGAATGTAAATACACTGTATTTCATATTTAATATCTATAATGGCTTCATTTATGAAAGGATTTGCATATTTGCTGTTTTCGTACAATGAATCTTCTCTAAGCTAGCTACACGTGACTCCTGAAGATTCCGATCTTCAATGAAAGTGGGCATCCTAGAGAAGTTATGTTTGCTAACTAGTTATTTTATGAGGAATACTGCGTTAGATTTACTGAATGAGACAGTTCACTGTAATTCAGTTTTTTAAAGAATTTAAGCTACTCTTAATTGCTTAAAATATTATAAAGATATATGATTAAAACATCTACTAAAATAATTTTTAAGAGAATGATTAAAAAAAATTTCATTTTGTTTCTTTTATTTAGGGGACATACTTTACATGTGCAAAGAAGGAAAAACCCTTTATTCATTTTCCCGAGTAGTTCAGACGAAATTTTATGAAATGTGTTATTTTTTAATTAATTCTTTTTTTTGGGCTCTATGTAAAGTTTATGGATTAAATAATAAATTATTTTTACTTCCGTGTTTTTATTAGCATATTATGTTCTTCATGGTGTTTACATAGATGTAATAGTAAAATACAATTAAAATAATACCATAATAAAATTATAAATTCAATAAACTTTCTTAATGAATATGCTGTAATATAATATGTATGGCATAAAGTTTGTTTTCTGTTGTTACATGTATATTTCACAATTTTCTCCACAAATTTCGAAATTTATAATAACTAGGAATGCCTTTTTAAAATCACTTTCTGAATGATATTGTTTTTGTATTGAGATGAATCTTTTAATAGTTTTTTTTGTGCATAAAAAAGGCAGTGTCACATATTTTTCATTGAATCTTATTTGTAATTATGCTAATATTTTATAGTACTATCAAGAAACCAAATTTTGAATATTATTAGAAAATCGCACTAAATTATATTAAGAAATAAATCATTGTCTTCTCTGAAACATTAAAAAATTATTTATTTGTATTTATAAAACAAGATCAGTAATAAATAAATAACAAAGTGGAAAGGCAAAGTTTCTAACACTTTCTGAAACTATCTAGTATTTATTATGCAGTATATATTGAAAATTCATACCTCTCATTTAGAAATTTGTAGGCAAATTTGTGGTGCCTATTATGTGCTTTAAATTTGATTAATATGCAATTTTGCAATGCTAGAAATATGAGAAATAGTATCATTTTAAAGTTTGAAAGATGATAGTGTCATTTTCAGTATAAAAAGAAAGCAAGGCAACTTTTAGAGGAATAAAATTATGAAAAAATGAAAAATCTGTTTTTGTGTGCCATAAAATACAAAAACAATACTTCCTTCTTAAAGGGGGCTTTGCATTTAGTTATCAGAATTGGCGAACTTAATCTCACAATTTGTAATTTGCAGTTTCATGCATCGCAAAGGGCTTAATAGAGTGACTTTGTAGTAAGCAAATATTTTAAAATGAGTCGAAAAAGTAAAGTTTTAAATCTATGAAAATTGAAATTTCTTATTGTATTGTTTGTTATCCGTTAAAATGTCATAATAAAGATGATTATTAAACCAGAATGGAATTGCTTGCAATTAAATATAAATTACATTAATTATCAAAGCGGCAGAAGATTTGAAGAAGCTTAATAAACTATGCAAGTTTATAAATTGAAAAGCATTTTAAATTCAACAAATCCAAATAAATGCATAAGAAATATTTTTTGTAAGTTTTGTAATTACGGAATACACGTGTAAATATGTACAAGGCAACTGTATTTGCTTTTAAAATGCTATCTTTTATTTCTATTCATTGTTGATTAATTTAACGAACCTTTATTTTTAGCTTAACATATTGGTTTAATAGGAACAGTATAGTCAAATAAGTATGTGTAGCGAAATTCATTATCAAAACTGTTGTAAATACTAAGTTTAGATTTTTGCATTAAATATAATTTAAACGAGTTGAATTGTATTCGTTTAAATTATATTTAATGCAAATGAAGATTCATCTACGAGGAATATTTGTTTTCAGGATGTCAACCTTGGCTGTCGTACCAGCATTGTTTCGCTTATACTTGCAAATTCATGTCATTGTTTCATATTGTAAATATTAAACTAATTTTTCATATAAACAACTGTAACATTGCTGAACTTTGAAATTATAAAATTTCAATTAAAAAACTTAATTTTTATTGCATGATAATGTTATGTAACTTTAAAAATGAGCAATGTTATGTAACTTTAAAAATTACGAAATTTTAACTGATCGATAATGAGAATTATTTAATAAAATTAGAAGATTTTTATGGCTATAAAACAATTCAAGAGTAATTAATTCATTAAAACATTTTTAAGTGATATTTTAACCGTAGATTTAATTTCGCATGTTCATTTGGTATAAAAGTGATGACAAACTGATTACTTTTGGCTGCATTGTACATATTAAGCTTAGATTTATTACATATCATATTTGAAAATCTGTGGGAAGGGGGAATAAAATTATAGGTAAAATTAAAATGCGTTAAATTTTAAGCTAATCTAAAGTATTAATTTTTGAAACAAATTGTATTAAGCATTAATAATTTTAATGGAAGCAAGGCTTTAAAAATTAAGGTCAGTTGGTGAAGTTTTATGTTTATTCCAAAAGCAAGACATTAGGTTTTTATTGAAAGAATTGTATCTGTTAAGTAAATTATCTGGAGGTAAGGTAAAAAGGTTATGCAAGTACCAATCTGTTATTTCAAACAGTAGCAGACTGTTTACAAACACTCAGTGCGGATAAGAATAAAAAGATTAGTTGGACATGGTAATTTAAACATGCAAGAAAAATTTTGGATACCTTGTGGTAGCAAAATTAAGTTTATTGCTGTGTTGCATTCTTTACTTTGCTAAAAGTCTCATTTTTTAGAAAGAGAGGATGTAATATTTTTGAAACATGAAGAATAGCTATTCTAAGTTCTTCATTGAAATATTTCACAAAATGTCTTTTTACTGTAATAATGTGATTCTATCAGCATGCAACACATTTACTCAACTAAGTTAAACTTGAAGAAATGTTTGTCTACTTTAGCTAAGATTACTGAAAAGAAAGTTCAAAAACATATCTTATTAACTGACACTAAAACATACATATAAAGCATTCTGTGTTTTTTTTCAGCTATTTTACAGGAAAAATGTAATTTCCAGATTCCTTTCCGTTGTTTAATGTAAAGGATATACATGTGATTTATTCTAAGGAGTATCATATCAATTGGAACTTTTAAATTAATCACAATTCAACTTCAGATTGGTGATAATTTGAAAAGCCTTTCAAGAATACCAGATATACGTTTCTCTTTATAAAACAACAATACTCTGCAACGGAATAATGTTACCTTTTGCAAAAGAACATTGAATACTGTTGAAAGCACATCTTTCAAATGAATGCTATTCTGAGGTCGAATTGGCTAATTTAAAAGCCCGAACTGTTATGCTTCACTTGCATACATATATATATATATACATACATACACATAGCATTCTTTTACTCGAATATATTTTATTACAATAAGCATCATTTTAGACAAAACATCTATTATTTTTATAGACATATCCTTTAGTATTTCACGCCTGACAAATATATTCTACATACATAATTACTTAATGGGATATTAGAAAGAAATAATTTGAAACCTTTACAGATACATCCGTTAGGATTTTATATAAGAAAAGTATCTTCTACTCACATTATAACTTGCTCTAATAATACAAGCAAATAGCCTGTAACAGTTACACATACATCCTCTGGGGTTTTACTTAAGAAAAGCATGTTCTACTCATATAATTAGTGACTATAGTAATCCAAGCAACTAGGCTGCAACGGTTACAGATATATCCTTTGGGATTTTACATTAGAAAAATATGTTCTGTTTGCCTAATTACTTGCAGTAATATTACATGCAAATATTCTGTAATCATTACAGATATATCGTTTGGGATTTTACATAAGAAAAATATGTTCTACTTACATAACTATATGCTGTAATATTACAAGAAAAAGGTCTGTAACATTACAGGCATAATCCCTGTAAAGTTACCAAAAATACACTTGTTTCTATTACTCAAATAAACCATGGCATCCCAGTTTCCATGAGTTTTCTTACTAACCTTACAGAATTGTTTTATAGTGCACCTACTGCACACAAAAAAAACGAAATACTGTATCGGTACTTTAAAACTTGGGTTAAAAATATAATGCCCAAAACGCATACAGAAATTTCTTTTCCAAAATTCACAATGCTACAGAAATTTTAATGTTCAAACCAGGACTTCTTAAGTAGAGATGCTGTTAAGAATCATAGCATACGAAAAGATTGTTCCCATAGTTGCCACAATGAAACTTCGTTTAATAGGAACTATTTTCCACACCGTTAATACAATTTTGTTTTGAATAGTTTCACGAAATCTGCTGGCAAATCCTGACATGAGTCTGGTATTCTGTAGTACCTTTTGTGCTGCACAGCGGACGTCTAGATACGCTTCGAATACCATTGATCCAGGTACGGTTATGAGAAGAAAAGACATTAAGCTTGAAAACATGTGCACTAGAAACATTAAAATGACTCGTGGGTGATGATACATGTTCCACGTTACTTTGGAAAACATCACAGTCGCAGTATCAAGAATTACCAAAAAAGCATTAAATGACAGCTCATTGTCAATCATTTCTGACAGTTCTTTCAATAAATTATAAAAGCGCAGAAGCTTTTCTTCAATAACGAATTGATCTCCTCTCATTGATTGTGCCATTCCTCGCATCGTTTTACTCAGTTGATAACAAACAACACCATAATATATAGCAAATACTTGGAATGGCAAATAGGAGAAAAATGATAACGACGTATAGTAAAGGAATTTCAATATTTTTGTTATTAAACTTTCTTTTGGTAATCTTAGTACATTGCAGAGAATCAGATCAAATTTCCCAGTAACATGAAATGAATGCATAATTATATAAATTTGCATCCCTAGAGTTAAAGCGCTCCAGATATACGTACAGTACTTTAATTTTTTACCAGGTTTAAGACAGAATTGCCGTATTTTCGTTAGTAACTCCTCCAAATGACTTATTTTCAAGAGAAGAACGATTTTGTGAATTACTATCGCTATATTCTTTTGAAAATAAACCGCTATCCACAAGCCCCCTTTAATGTGCATGGCCGTCGTTATTCTAAGAATAGCATATACAACATTACTGAAATACGATATCACTTGCAATATGCATATGAAAATGAACATTAACTTATCACGTTTAGTGACTCTCTTTGGCTGAATTATTCCACTGATGTGAAAAAGCTTGAGAAGAAATTGATACATAGAATTCATTTCTCCGTTTATGTCTGCATTTTCATAATTCATGATTATCTTCTAAGGTTTATCCTAATTTTATTAACAGTTATTTTAAGTTTATGCGCCTGTCCTATCTTTCTACTTTCAGCTTACAATTTCTTACCAGAATGTAATTTCAGAAACGCAGTAAATGCAAATGAGTAGAGAGTAGTATTTAAGCCGCTGTTTTCGCTGACTTCGAGAGAGAGAGCCTGAGTTTGACCTTTTGGCTACGTCTCTCTTAGATATTGCTACGCTCGGCCATACTTTAGGCCCTTGTTTGACTTCGCCGACTTAATTGAGATTTAGAGGCCAACTACTTAGAATCTTGATATCTTCGGCTATATCTTCAGTTAGCTTTAGTTAAGCTTAGTTTGCGTTTAATTTTATATTAATTTAAGTTCAACCCCAAGTGGAGGCTTTGATGCACGTTCCGAGTCAGGAACTGATTGTATTTATTCTGAGAAATAAAGGGCAGTTAACCTTCTCGAGTCTTACGTATTTGTTCACACACTTAAGCGATTATTCGCTTATTAGTGTTTGGGGGTTTCTAGGATTGAACGCTGAATTAAATAAGTAAAACCCTACAATCTTTATTTTTAGAATGAAAGAAGTTATAAAATTTTTACCATTCTGAAGTTCTTTAATCACGATCAAGATAGTCTTTATGATATTCACAGCATCCCTTTCTGGGTGAAACTTAACAGAATTCAGACGCACTATATATATAGTTCTATTTTTTTAAATTAAACAATTTTCGTTGAATTTCTTCAGACTTTTAAGCGATAAGAAATGCACTTACAGATCGAGGCGTTTAATGATGTCTTTCCTTTGAATGGAGAACCACAAAACAGAAAGAGATCTGTATTACCAACAAGCTCTGCTTTAAAAAAAACTGGTGATCAACAATCAATTCTTTTTGAATATATTTAAGAGAATTGTCTTCGTGGTGCTGTCAGCCATCATCTGGTAAATCAAAAAGCCGAATGCTAGCAAAGAGAGAGCCGGCTGAAAATTGTCCCAAAATACAATAACCGTTATTAATGAAAGTCTACTTCAACAAATAAAAGTTTAATACGTGCCCAAAAACATTTTCAGCGATGTTTTCATAACAAATGTAATTTTCGAAATTGCTATTTTATGAAAAGTTGCTGATGAACCTTCGTAACAAAGTAATCCAATTTATCAAAATGTGACATGTTTCGCTTTATCATAGTATTCATTTGTTTTTCTCTATTACTGATCTTAAAATTCGCTGCATTATGTTTATAAATAGAGTTTAATTTTGCAAAGTAATAAAAAACTGCACTTTATTAAGCTGCTGGATCATAATTATTAAGTTGCTTTCTACGCTTTCTTGTGCAATGAGTGTTTTGTAAGTTATCTACCAATTTTACTAAATCGAACTTTTATATCTCATCTTATGCTGTTCATAAGCTGTTAACATTAGTTTGTTTCCATTTAATTTTTTTTTCCAAATTTCATTGAAAATTTATGTAACATAATCTTCGCTTGTCGAAGCGTTTAATATTTTTTCAACTGCACTGGTGTTTGCGAATGGTTCAAAAGTGAATTTTCTAATAATGGTGGCTTTTAACTGAAGGTTTTGCTAATTTCATTGACATAACTTTTATGTCTAAATTAAAGAAAATTGACGTCGATTCATTATTATAAAGATCTTAGAATCGACTCCAAATGAATGGCCGAGGGATTAAGACCGTTGAAAACTGGTAGTTGCGCCGGTGGGGTTCCAGACCAGGTAAACCTGCTTGCTGCACGTTTGCTTTTCGTGGATTTCCTTACATATACACACTGTCCAATAAATTAGAAACCTCTGCGATTTTCATTTGAATGCATGATAGGGATGAAGGTATGCAAACTTTTTTATGAGGTGGGTTACACGTGGTTGGAATGCCAGTATAAGTAAGGTGTAAAAGTGCTTTTCACGATGAATGAAGTAAAAGGAGAGAAACGACAGATCTTTCACCATTTGAAAAAAGCTTATTGTTAGTGCAGATTTAGCAGGGGCCTCCATTTCGGAGACAGCAAATCTCACCGGTTTCTCAAAAGCAGCCGCTTCAAAGGTTACCAAAGGTTGGAATCAGAATCCACAGTCCTTCACGAGAAACGTAACTGCGGTTCAAGCACAGTTTTCCAACAGAGTGATCAGCGTCGTCTCCGACGAATTTTACGACAGAACTGGGACTCTACTATGCTTCAATTGACACAGATCGCAACCAAAGCTCTTCGCAATAAATTTCAGCTCGAACCATGCACAGAGAATTGTAGGAATGCATAGTCGGGTGTGAGAAAAATACTCATTTCTGACCGACATGCATTAATTCGTTTGCAGTGACGTCGGGAAAGAAGACGCTGGACATCTGAGGATTGGAAACGGGTAATGTGGTCGGATGAATCACGCTACATCTTATTTTACACTGATGGAAGACGTCGAATTTGGCGAGAACCGCATGAAGCCATGAAGCCATCTTGCCTTACTCGCACTGTGTAAGGGTCTGATGGGAGTATCATAATATGAAGTATGTTCTGCTGGCATGGAAGTAGTGTCCTGATGTTACTCGGAGGTAAACAAACAGCCATGAGATACTTAGATATACTGGTAGATCAAGTGCACCCTGAAATGCTGCATTTTTAACCTGATGGCGATGGGTAATTCATGGACGATAATGCAATTATGCATCGTACCAGAAGTGTTCAAAATTGGTTCCCTGTCCGTCTTCCAACACCTTCCCTGGCCACCGCATAGCCCGGATCTGAACCCCATAGAAAATGTGTGAGATATCGTGAAAAGACGCAACCGACAGCACTCTCTGTAATTTACAAGATCTATAAAATTAAATAGATAATGCATGATTTTCTCTGGACATAAATGCACTCCAGAAACATGTAGACCTGATGCCCAAAAGAATCAGAGCAAAAGGAGCAATCCGTGCAAAAGGAGGTGCAATAAAATATTGATCTTGGATTTCTAATTTATTTGCTATTGTGTGTATAACGTGCTCACCAGTGGCCGAGCAGTAAAGTGGCTGAACACTGGTAGATTGGTCGGAGGTTCGAATCCCGGCGGAAGGGCTGGCTGGGTATTTTCACGGTTTTCCCTATGTGTTGTAAGGATCTTAAGTTTTACTGACGTTCATTATTTTAAAACTTTACTATCATCTGTTATTTTCCACTTCCGGCCAGAATTAACTCGTGAATATGTTTATGCAAACTGTACTTGCTAACGCTTAAGTATTTAAGTTGTGCCTTTTCGCCAAGAGCGTAGTAGAAGGTAGTAGAAGGAGAGAAAGTGAACCATCTTGCCGCGAGTCTTCACGCGAGCTTGCCATCAGTTACTGTCCGCCTTTAAGGCCAGAGGTTTTAATCCTCTTGAAAGGTAAAGACGTATTGTAGTTTTCCGCAGTTTGCGTACTACAGGCGTAGTAATTTAAAAGGCCAGTCTTAGTGTTAGTCATCTTGTAAAATATTAAAAGTTAGCTCTTATTTAAATTTTATTTAGTTAGTAGTCTTATATTTTTACATTCGGACCACAAGTAGTTGATCTTCATATCCCGGAGTGCGGGAGGGACTGTGAACCGAGGAAAAAGGTAAAGGGTAATTTTAACCCTTCTCATCTTGTCGTCTTTGCTACTCCATAGGACATAGTTTCCAGTCAACTCACTGTCCAGTCAGGAAACGTTATGTTCCCCAAACAACTAAAAAGAAATACGAGTCTTGATAGTGTAATGTACACTGCTCGACATTGAAAATGCAACACCAAGAAGGATTGGTCAGAAATTTATGCAAATTTTAGAGTAGACCCACGTCACTGAGTTATGCGAATAATGTGAAATGCGCAGCTCTCCGACGCATGTGAAATAAGATATAAGGGAAGGAACGTGCAGAATGGGCAATATTCGTGTCGTTATTTCTGCCAGACCAATTATCGAAGAAAGTTGTTTTTTGTCCAGGAGGATACGTGTAATAGGAGAGAATGCCAGGCCGCCGTCAATGAACGCACTTCCAGCAGATAGACGATTTTACGAGGGGTATGGTGATCGGACTGAGAAGGACGGGTTGGTCTTTACGTCAAATCACAGCTGATATCCACATGGATGCGAGCACGGGGCATCGGCTATGGCGAACATGGTTGGAACAAGGGAATGGGGGAAGAAGGAGGAGTGCAGGTGCAGCCAGAGTGACGTCAGCACGCGTGGATCGACGCATCCGCCGACAAGCTGTGGCGGTCCCGCAAGTCACTTGCACCGCGATTCTACAGCATGTGTAAGATACCCTGGATTTTCCAGTGTCGACGAGAACCATTTCCCATCGATTGGTTGAACGTGGCCTGCACTCACGGCCTCCGTTAAGAAGACTGCCGTTGACCCTACAGCATAGACGCCAAAGTTTAGAATGGTGCCGGACTGGAGCGATGTGGATGACAGAATGGCGAAACGTCGTGTTCTCAAATGAGTCACGCTTCTGTTTATCCAGTGACAGTCGACGTGGAGACAGATCTAATCCGGCAGTAACTGTGGAACGCCCCACCGCGCGATAACGTAGCATAGTCGTTTGGGGCGCTATTGCCTACGATTCCAGGTCACCTCCAGTTCGTATTCAGGGCACTATGACGGCCAACGATACTTGGATAATGTATTGCGGCCGGTGGCAATCTCCTACCTTCATGGGCTGCGTAATGCAATTTTTCAACAGTATAACGCCCGACCACATAGTGCTCGCATCTGCCAACATGCTCTGCAAGGTATACAGATGCTTCCCTGGCCACCGCCTTCCCCTGACCTGTCACCTATCGAACATGTGTGGGATGTGATTGGACGCCGTTTGCAGACTCTGCCCCTGCCTCGTTCAGAAGACGAACTGTGGCAAATGGTTGAAAGGGAATGGAGAGCCATCCCTCAGGACACCATCCGCACTCTCATAAACTCTATGCCTAGACGTGTTTCTTCGTACATGGCTGTCCGCGGCGGTCCTACATAGTATAACTATAATACAATACTGTATTGTGTAATATATACTAAATTGTGAGCATCGTATAGATATGTATCATCTTGTATAAAATTACATTACTATAGGAAATATACAGTTGGTATAGTAATATAAATAGTGTTTTATTAATTTTGCATTAACTATTGTATTGAATAATATGGCTTATTGATCTTATATCGAATTATCTGTCTTGTCTTGCATCTCGTACAGAATCATTAGTATCGTTTTACCTTGTATTGGTATATATATATATAGTTGTATAATGTATCCTTTTACCTTGTATTGGTATCTATATACACAGTCCAGTCACATTAATGTGACCACCACGTACTTTCCATGTCAGAGTTAAATAACCAATCACAGAAGGCAGGTGGCAGCACAGTGCAGTTGAGCGTATATAAAGGGTGTGTGAGGGCTTCGGAAAACATTTCAATCGTTGGCGTAATGCAGAAATGAAGCGATTTATCCGACTTCCAAAAGGGCATGATCATTGGCTTTCGGGCCAAGGGTGGAAGCATTTCCGAAACGGCTGAGTTTGTGAACTGTTCGCGTGCCGCCGTGGTAAAAGTGTACCGTGCATGGCAAAATGGGACTGTCCAAAATCAGCGACGTGGCAAATGTGGTGCACCACGGGCCATAGATGACAGAGGCGAACGACGGTTGCGGAGATGCGTTCGGGCAGATAGACGGGCTACCGTTGAGCAACTGACCACCAAAATGAACCAAGGGGCTACCAAAAGTGTCTCCCAAAGTACTATTCAGCGAACATTGCTGCGTCTGGGCCTCCGAAGCAGACGCCTGGTTCGTGCACCTATGCTGACTGCTGTTCATCGACGGCGAAGGCTAGAATTTGCACGCCAGTACAGCAGCTGGACGTCCACTGAGTGGCGACAGGTTGCGTTTTCGGATGAATCGCGTTTTATGCTCCATCGGACAGATGGACGTTGGCGTATAAGGCGTGAAACCTCTGAAAGGAACCACCCTGCAACCATTGCCGGAACGGTCCAAGCTGGAGGCGGGAGCATTATGGTCTGGGGAATGTTTTCCTGGCATTCTCTAGGTTCACTGATCATTGTGGAAGGCACAATGGATCAATACAAGTACGCATCTGTCCTTGCGGACCATGTTCACCCCTACATGCGCATTGTTTTTCCTCAGGATGATGGCATCTTCCAGCAGGACAATGCGAGGTGCCATACAGCTGCCAGTGTACGTGCGTGGTTCGAAGAGCACCAGGATGAGTTTACCGTCCTCCCCTGGCCAGCAAACTCACCTGACTTAAACCCAATCAAGCATCTGTGGCACCATCTTGATCGAGTTGTTCGCGCCATGGATCCTCAACCGCGTAATCTAGCGCAGCTGGCCACGGCATTAGAGTCGGCATGGCTCAACATCCCAGAGAACACCTTCAGGGACCTATGTGACTCTCTTCCTGCACGTCTCGCAGCAGTCCGCTCTGCGAAAGGTGGTTATTCTGGCTTTTGACAGATGGTCACATTAATGTGACTGGACTGTGTAGTTGCATAATGTATTTATGTATTGCATCCTTGCATTATCAGCCTAGTATATAGCAGCTGTAGGAGTTTTGTGGTATGTAGCATTGTATTAGTTTGTAGTACTGTTTGTAGTATTGTTGATAGTATTGTAGTAGTTTTGTAGTATTGTAGTATGTAGCAGTAGTGGTTTTGTAGTGATATTTACTCCTTTGGTTTTCTATTGTTATTGCTATATGTATGTGTTTTGTTCTAATTATGTCTATGTGATTATGGTATTTATTCAAAACTGGCACTTGCACCTCTGAATCTTATGCTTTGTTAAAACTGCAAATGTACCCTTTATTTTTTGAGCCCTTCTTTGGCGATGTATTTGTTGAACTTTGACTCAATAAATACTGGGCACGGACGGTTGGTGTGAGTATGCTTCTGGGGGCTTCTTTGGTCTGTTGGACTGCCACCCGGATGGTCTGGTCGCTGGATTTCGGTGTATGGTGCGAGGCGCCTGTGTGGCCCATCTGGCTCTAGATAGAGGCGGACGTGTTGAATATGCCAATTAACCTTATGGTAAAGGAATGGTGCACACGTCCCCCGTCAACTATCAACTATCCTACTGAGCCGACGCTGTTCTCGCTCTGTATTCTGACTATCATTCTGAAATAAAGATCACTTATTGCTGCTTGCTGTCTCTGTATTTTTTCCAAATTTCATTACTTTCTGAGTACTCCTTCTTGGTGTTGCATTTTCAATGTCGAGCAGCGTATATACGAGCCAATTTCCTCCAGAAAGTCCTCCACTCGAGGCCTATTTGCCTTCCCTTCCCTTAGGCAGTTAGGCCTCAAGTGGTTTGCCGTAATTAATTAAATCAAAACCAAACTAAACAAACCCCATATGTAATGTGATTACGAGCCATCTTTCTTCTGAAAGTCTCCACCAAGTATCTTCATCTCAAGCAGCTTTCCCGCGTGAGTTTCATGTACTCAAATAACCTAAGCTAAGCAAAAATTGACAGTTCAGCATCTGGGTTTTATTCCCTGAAGATAAGTGCATCATGCAGTTCCTGTAAAAATATGTCCCATCGTCCATCATTAATTTATATACTTGCTCTCATTTTTTAAATTATTTTTCTCTGACGTCTTTGCATTGACCATTTACAGCACATTATTTTTGTTTCTGTGTTGCTTTACTTGTTGAACACAACATATTTTAAGAAAATAGGACACGTCTCGGGATAAAACATTTCCGTATTGTCACTCTTCTAAGGTAATATAATTCTGTGATTTTGAAACGGCTTTGCTTCGACCATTTTACGCAATATAATTCACGAATTGTATCTAAGTTATCCAAGAAGTTTCATATAGAAATAATGAGTGTACAATGAGAAAAAAATGGCACAGTTCTACTGGGCCGATTGATGAAATTCAAATTGCGTTTTTCATGTCTCGAAAGCGCGACGTACGATATATATTAGATTTACATATAGTATTGTTCTAATAACATTGTTCATGTTGACATAAAAGAGGATTTTTTTAATTAATTTTTTTAATATTTCTGAAATAACATGCCATTTGTTTTCCATACTTCGATTCTACATCTCTAATTATAAAATTCAACCTAATTTTCCTTTCTTTTTTTGCATTGCTGACCACCGGGAAGAAAATCATCGTTCATACTTTAAAATAATTTTAACAAAGTGCGGTAAACCACATATGAGGTTATTATCGCTCAAAAAAAGATGCCAAATTTCAAAACGCGCCAATATATAATTTCATGTATATCTTAGAAAATTTTTAATGAAAAAGCTCTAATTTTTTGCAGGTGTGCCTAGGTATCTTTTTTAAGAGGATGTTAAAATTTTTATAGGTTATACGAAAAATATATAAAATTTTTTTTAAATACAAATTTTAAAAATAAATCATAAAGAATTCGCAAACTTTATTTGGAATAAACCTAAATTTTGAAATATGAAAGGAAGAATTAAAGACGTTTAATAAAAAATGACATATTAATAAATATATATCCAATTCAATTAACATGGAAGGAGATAAAATTTTGAGAGCTATTGTTTAAAAACTACTCTTGCGATTTTTACAAAACTTGGCAGTTTGGCATAAATGCAATCTTAGAATCAAAGTATAGACAAAAATTGGCATGTCATTTTAGAAAAAGTCCATTGTCAAAATACTCAAAGTATTGTGTCAAAATACCTATATTAGAACAATGTTATGTATAAATCTAATACATATCCTAAGTCGCACTTTCGAGCCACGAAAAACGTGGCTCGAAAGTGTCAAAGTTAAATTTCAGTGTCAAAGTTAAATTTCGTCAATGGGTCCAGTAGAACGGGAGATATAGAACTGAATTCTTTTTTTCATAGTCTACATGACATCGGAGAAGTATCTTCTGTCACAGACTTTGAGGAAAATATTCTGAATTAATACTCTGATGTGAGATGAGTGCAAGATATGTCGGATAAATATGAGATGAATTTTGCCGATTTATTCTGTATATGACTCCAGCGATTACGATGTTCCTACACTGTAAATTGAAAAATTATGACTGCCCTGAATTACGGAATGAAGGCTTTCACATTCCTTTCATGGATTGACTTATCTTTCTTCTCACTTTCCCTATAATCACATTTCCTCTTGTCTGGAGATTGAATTTGATGGTATATGTAAAGATAATTTTTTATATTCTGAGACATATACGTCTATAATTAAAGAGCCCTATTTTAAAGCCGTCTACAAGCGAAATCAGTGACCAGAAAATCGTGAAATTTTGTGGTGGAGTTAATGAAGTGATGAGAATATCTTTCAGAAAAAAAAATTAGTTACAAATAGTGTCACCAGAAGTCATTTTACTTTGGAAACCTGTAATAAAAATGTAAATCTTTGTCGACGTCATGTAACAGCCGTTGTAAAACCTAGAAACATTAGCGGAGACTTTGTTTCATTGTGCTTGTTGCCCACAATCACGATAAGTTTACGAGATCGCGCTTTGTAGCAAAATTGTTTTGCCAAAGCAGTAATTTCGCGGTATCTACTCTACGGAAATTTCGGACTTTGAAGAGGATTCTAAGAGGCCCAATGAATGTTAAAAACCTTCGGAAAATGATAACGAAATTTGAAGAAACAGGATCATTTTCTGTTCGTTCTCGAAGAGGATGAAAACCTGTTTTTGCAGAAGCCATGCATGAGGTTGCGCATCAGATCGTAGAGGACCCAGCTTCAAACTTTCAGGCTAGCACCAGTATCCGGCGTATAGCAGAGGTTCTGGATAGACCACGTTAAACTATCTATAAAATCTTGCGCAGTATCCTCCGATATTATCCTTACAAACTTTCACTAGTACAACGGTTGCTTCCACACGATTTTGATGCTCTACTCCGGTTCCTCTGGTGACGCTGTTTGTAACCAATTTTTTTTTCGTCGAAATACATTCTCATCCCTTCATTAGGTCCGCCACAAAATTTCACAATTTTCTGATCACTGGTTTCGCTTGTAGACGGCTTTGAAATAGGGTTCTTTAATTTTATAGATACCCTGTAGACGTTGAAACATACACGGTTTGAAAATTAAACCAGATCTATTTCAGTCTTAACTCTTTGAAGGGCGATGGTTACCTACAGTAACCACCTTTCCTATTGAACGTCTTACTCACTCGTGTGAGTGGTTTTCGAGACTGACCGTTTCTGAAGTTCCCTTGTAGCTCACTAGATGGCAATCAAGAAACATAAGCCAGTAGTTGATGCAGCAATTCGTCTTCGGGAAAATAAGCATCAGCCATCGAAGACAACATCACGACGATGTGCACTATGCAGTACCAAAGAAAAAGCCTGCAAGAACAGTGTGGGAATGCAGCACATGCAATGATGCACTCTGCTTGAAAAAGAAAAACTGTTTCCATGAGTAGCATAGAGACTGATGTAAGGATGTGTTCTGTGGGCGGTGGTCACTGACACTAACCACCAGAAGTGGTCATTTTTTTCACGAGTCTTGGACAAAATATGTTTAATTGTCGCAAATAATTTCATTGTAACACCTAAGAGTAAATAATACAAGAGTTTTGCTGAAAAAGTTAATTGCCTTTTCCTGCCCCTCAAAGAGTTAAACAATATAAAAAGAAGTATTAGTCAATAAATTTGAAATGCAATGGCATCTCTTACTGTTGTCTTATATATCATATAATTTCTTTTCAAAGTCTTTGGAAAATTTAGTTAATTTTATTTAAGTATTTTATATTTTCTTGAATTCAATTATTACTTTATATCGGCCATACCGTTTCGAAAAATGACTCTGATATATTACTACTGTGTGCTATTTTATAGCTCAAATAATTTCTAGAATAGAGTAACAATCCTTAGACATAATTAGGGTATACCATCATCCCAGATCATTGATTCTCGTCTAACCAACATGAGCAAGAACAGTTTTCGGCGTATAGAAGGTCACAATGTACGGATTCATGTTTGTAATCCTAGAAAATCTAATAATTTCATCCATTTGGAGTAACGGCTGTCATAAAAGAAACTTGTTTTCCAAAATATTAGCGTGTTAAAACATATTGTACCGACAATATAAAATAAAGACTATTAAAATTCTGGAAAAATATAATAATTTTCTGACTCTGCTTGTCGAAATATTAGTAATAATTGATTTCAAATTATTCAGTAGTTTCAAGAATGCAGTAAACGTGGGCAGTGCACAATGTAAAATGCGTATTGTTCGGTGCTATTTTAAAGAAGAAAAAAGTGAACAGATGCGAAATTATCATTAATTTGATCTCTTAACTTACTAACGTAAATGATTCATGATCATTTCTCCCACATTCAACATGGATAAAAATAATTTTGATACTTAAGACTAACACTGATAAATAAAATATGTATGTTACCGGCAAAGTATGATATCCGGCATTTAACCGGCAATGTATGAAACTATTAAACATTTCATACACTGCCGAGGCATTTTATTAGAATGCCAAATTACAAAAAGGAAAAATATGAAATGCATCTGCGATTCTTCTCGAATAACCCAAACTACTTACCAGAAGATTATAAATGATGTAAAAAAGCCAAAATGACTGCTAAGAAGGAATCGCGGGACTACTCGTTGCTGAATCGCTATCATGTGATGTTTATGGTATAAGGTATATTTTAATTTTATAACAATTATTTTAATTTACTTGAGCTTTCTTATCGTTCCTCTTTTCAACTTACAACTCCCTACCAGGATGGGTTTTTAGAATCGCGTTGACTGCAAATGAGTAAGACAAAGTATTAAAGGAAAGTTCAACTTACTCCGTGAGAGAGAGAGTTAGGAATCCGGAGTAGCGCGCGTTTGCCTTTGGGATAAGTCTCTCTAAGTGCTTTTACGCTCGGCCTGTATTACGAGCCTTTTGACAGTTCGCCAGCTAGTTTAAAGTTAAAGGCCAACTACGTTAGAATTGTGTTACCTTCGGCTAAACCTCTTGGTTCTTATTTCTTATTTTTAAGCCCAACTGGAGGCTTTGTTGTAAGCCCGAAGAAAGGAGCCGACTGTTCATTTTATTTTGAGTATTTCACTCAAGGGTAATTAATCCTTCTTGAGTTTACGATCTCTGTTCTTTGTACTGAGCGATACTTCACTTAACAGTTCACTAATTTCCTCGACATTTCATTTAGCAGAATAAAAGTGAAAACTCTACAATGGAAAACAGAAGTAAACTCGTTTATCCTGCTAAAGAGGATGTCAGTTATTTTACGTACTTCATGAAATTCATATGGCCATTAGTCACAGAGGACGTGACAGAATGTTGAAGGAACTTTAAACCAAATGCAAAAATGTTACACGAAATGATGTTGAATTGTGCACCCACCTTTGTCAGCCCTGCCAGATAAAACAAAAAGGTATTAGAAAGGGCATTATTGCGAAACCTATGATTTTCTGAATTTAATTCTCGTTGTCAGGTAGATCTTATTGATTTCCAATCAGACAGAGCATACAAATTTATTATGGTGTATCAAGATCATCTCACTATTTTTTTACGTATTTAGAATAAAAGTTTTTTAATGGCACTCTATCATTATCTTTTCAAAATAACACTTATTTTTTTGAGAAATAAACATCTTTTAAATAATAGCCTTATGATGGCTTTTTTCCCATATTTTGCCTAAAGAACATTTTTCATTCAACAGAATGCCTAGGTAGAGTGTATAATAATTATCATATTTCATAGTTTGCGTAAAAATACCTAGATTCACATTACAGAATTTCGGCCTTTCATACATTACCGGCTAACATATATACTATATATATATATATATATATATATATATTATATTCAATAATATTTCCAGTGGTTCCTCCAAATTACTTGACTACTTTTAAGCTCTATATATATGTAGGATAAAAAATATGCAAATCAAAACTATAATTTAAAATGCCTCATGACTGCTCATTTTTAATTTTTATACTTTCTCTCTCATAATAACTTTCTCTCAACTTCGTCATATCTGAAAATTAAATCCGCATTATGTTATCTTAAAACTTTTGCATTGCCTATAACTTTTAGCCAATGAGATTAACGAAAAATGTTACTATAAATACTGCTGCAAACCAACTACCCTCCCTCCGATTTCCTGGCTGGGATTTAACTAATAGTTTCCAGTATGATCGCCTTAGGGATTACATGAATAGAGCTTATAAAAGCCATTAGGCTTTAAATAAGCGTAAGCTAGTCGCATTTGAGCACTTACCCTCCCGCATTCTCTGCCTCTGCTTGTTAAAGGATGTCTCTTGCTTGGATGCTTCTGTCAAAAATGTAATTCGTCATCTTCAAGACCGTGAGGTGCAGTTTAGCTCCATTGTGATGTGCGATCCATAGAGTTATCAAAAGAGATATTTGGATTATCAAGTGATTTTGTGATTCGTCAAAAGTTCTCCGTATCTTCTACTACGTAATTAATATTTTCAGTGATCTCCTAACTTCAATCCACTCGTGACTGCATAATAATGTAATCTTTCTAGTCAAGCACTCATCTGATATCAAATTACTACAAGGAACTAAATCTTATGATCACATATATATATTTATCAGAACGCACGTTCAGTAACGCCATATTACCTTAAATGGTGTAACGAGCATTTCGTTCAAAATCTTGAGACTGACAATTGAGGGTACTTTTCTGTCATCGGGACCGGATTCATAAAGGGACGCATGTATGTATCTGTGTGTGTATGTATATAAGTACACATATGTGTGTATGAATACGTGTACATATGTATGTATATGATAAAAAAAGATAGCTACGGTAAGAAATGAATGGCAATTTCAAAACTGACTATTCTAAATTTTATGTTCTCCCCGTACGTACATCTTTTCTCCCAAATTCAAGATCTTTCCACGTTACGTAACATGCATGCAAAAGGGAACTAGAACCTAAAATTAACCAATCACAGCTTAGCTTTACTTATGCACCTACTTAGTATAAATACTACTTCGCGAGCAATTACGTCGTTCCTTTTCCTAACTTCTGCCATACAAATATCTCCGCCCTCTTATGCTTTCCTGTCTAAGATGCTTACGTCGTAAAACCTGTGTACATGAAAACTATTGTAGTCAACTATGGCTAAAAGTATACAGTCTACTAGGAAATGATTTGATATGCGTGAAAATAAAGATTGTGGTACTTCAAGCTCAGTTTTGTTAGCTGCGAATTCCTGCCTTCACCCTCAGCCATGACGACTACGCATTAAAATACCAAATGTAAATACGTACAAACACACATGCATATATGCATAGAAATATGCTTTTCTGAATCCGGTCTCCAAAACAGAAACGAATCCAACCGACTACTTATTTATCATTGGTTAAGATAATACAGTCATCAGTAGATTTAGTGCACGTAAACCGTTAACACAGAATGAACTTGTGAAACTAATTTAAACCTTTCAAAAAACCTCGTTTAAATTGTTTTTGGCCGCACAGCTAAACAATTAACTGATAAAAGAATTCATTAAGCACGCATTTACACATATGTAGCTACACATTATATAAGGTATTTCTCCCGCATTCTTAGCATGCCTTCGTGGTGTAGTGGCCAGCACGCTCGGCGCGTATTCGAGAGATCCGTCGTTCGAATCCTGGCAAGGGCATTGCTCATTTTTCATCTCTCCTGCTTTCAAAAAAAACACCTAATATATCTACAGTGGCGCCCGAACTAGAAAAGGTGGTGTGTGATGATTCTTCACCACCAGGATGTAGCGAATGGATCCCCTAATCCCCAGTCGCCCTTTAAAAGGGGGGAGTACATAAGGTATTTCTCCCGCCTTCTTAGCATGCCTTCGTGGTGTAGTGGTCAGCACGCTCGACGCGTATTCGAGAGGTCCGTGGTTCGAGTACCGGCGAGGGCATTGCCCATTTTTCATGACGCCTGCTTCAAAAATACTTAAATGTCTCTAAAAACGTATTTTTCGGAGAATCCAAAGGAACCATTACCGTTAATACCAGCATATTTCCTACTAGAAAATCCAAATTCTACTAATTGTGATACTCTTGATTTTGACACGATCGATGGAAGTCATTTGAAGAAAGAGGTACGATATTTGCAAAGTGTTCGAGATTGTTTTCGAAAGAGATTCCAAAACGAATACCTGTCTGAGCTTGTAAGGAATCCGACCATCAATGCAAGAGGTAATATACATATAAGAGATGCTGTGCTCTTGGGATCTGTTAGCTCCAAAATAATTAATTAGCCTTTAGTCAGAGTGATGGAACTATTTATAGGACGAGATGGAAACAGCGAATACCTAACTTGACTGAAATTGGCAAACGCAGAAGTTATCCGTCCCCTTCAGCAGTTATATCTCTTAGAGATAACATTGTCAGATTTAACACTTCAGGACAAAGCTGGATGCTCAGAGACAAGATTACTCCCTAAAAGGAAAGGAGGAGATTCATTACTCTGTCGTGACGATTCAAAATCGCATCCTTCAAGACTTGGTATTACGCAGTGATAGAATTGTTTCAAGTCCTGAAATAATACATACTCGGAGTGGACGACAGACTGAATTTATAAGAAGATTTATAAAGCTTTATGAACACTGACTAAAATGTCTGTCTTACATTACAGATTTTAAGGAGTACATCAGTTTTGTCTTGCAATATCTACATGTTCAAGACAAAAGGTGGGAGGATGTTGTATATCGATATTCACTGTTATTGGTTTTAGAATTCAGTTTTTATTTGTATGTATCCGTGGCAACGAAACGTTCTATAACCTAGAGAAATGTTTTTGTGAGTAACTTGTGTAAGGCTTCTAAGTTAGCAAAAGTGTCTAACTACGAAATAAAATATTAGTTTAGGAATATGTGTTATGACTTTTCTTGAGAAGTTACAACACCCTTTCTTAACTATCACTTAAAACTGGCACTAGACGCCATCACGCCTCATGTCGCTCATATTGGTAGGTGGGTTGATTTTTGGTTTGATTGGATGATTACTGCAAAGCCTCGACAGCTGTCTGCTTAAGGGGAGGGATGCCTTCGTGGAGGATGTTCTAAGGGAAACTGGCTCGTATACACGTTACACATGGGGAAAACCACGAAAGCGTCCATACAGCCAGCCCGTTCGCGGGATTCGAACCTCGGACCAGACTACCAGTGTTCAGCGGCTTCACCGCTCGGCCGCTGATGGGCCCATTGGTAGGCAGGAATGTTTTACCGTTTTCTGTACTGCCGATCAGAAACCACGCTAGGAAGCAAAATGCTATAAGCACGATTATTACTTCAACGTCCGAGAAAGTCTCACATTTTTCTAGCATTCTTCAGGCCGCATCAAGACAGAAAACATAGTTTGAGGAACAACGCTTGGAAAATAACGGACCCCGTGGACAGATTATCTCTCACTTTTTCCTTTTCAAGTTCTAGAAAAGTTCTGAATAATGAAATAGAGTCTATAAAATGTAAGAATTTTCTTTAAAGCAACTGGCCAGAAAACATTTTCTTCGCATATTTTAGTCATTTTTCAAAATTTCAAAACTAATTCCTATAGCATCGGTTAATCAATGCATAGAAGTATTTTTTTCTTGCAAAGTATTAAAACTTATTGTTCCTTGTCCCCAACAAGCTATGGAAACCCATTAGAATTATTAACTCAATAGAATCATCAGATGTAACTTATTAGAAAAGTAAACAATTTCTTCCTTTACGCTTAGGCGAAATTAATAAATAATGGTTTTTTAAGGCTGAGTTGTTCCTACTCTTTTATTCAAATCTTTTTCCTTTTTGTGTTGTTGCCCGCAAACCTATTTTCTACCAGTAATAAAATTACAATATTTCATTTCAAATATTAAAAAGGAGAACAAATATGCCATAGTTGATATCTGACATGTCTTAAGCCAAATTACTAGCTTACAATGTAATGACATGTCTTAAGCTAAATTTACTGATAGCTTGTTCGGAGACAGATAATCAGAGAAATCTAGTGTCCAGAATTAAGACGTGAATTAATAATGGATTCCTAGTAATGGAATCCACCGCAGTACAATGGAAGGCATTGGGAACGCTGATCGTTCCTGATGGTCTCATCACTGTGTATGATAATCATTGGACAAAGCCCATACATTTATTCAATAGTGACTTGTACCGTGTTTCAATTCACACATCGCAAAAGTAGTGATAGTGTATTTTAAATGACATGAAGTTATCTGGAACACTTTTTCACATCCTGTATTATGCCTTGATTTCACCACTATCAAGTCAGAGTAGAGGATACCTCTGAAAACCTTTTCTTCTCCATCATTATGAAATGAAGTGCATCATATTTTGCAAGAGTATTTATTAAAATATTTAATAAAAGTATATTTAGAAACTGAATAAGCTGACATAAGAACTTGTAGGAAGATTCGCTGCAATGCTGACGTCCAAAAGAGCGCGTACATTTTATTAATGAAGTATTTTCTCTGAGCACGTACGTTTTATTAATGAAGCATTTTCTCTAAATCTCGTTTCACAGTTCAACGCTTGCATGTACTGATCTCACAGCACATATTTTCCAAGTACATAATACTAATATCAGTTGATAGGTTTCAAATATTTTCGGCTAATATGTTTAACATTATCAGCCAGATATGATAAAACACTCCTCTCCCAGAAAGAAAAACATAATTTAACACTTAAGCTGAGCTGATTATTAATATTAATTTTAATTATTAACTTGTTATTATTTAACTTGTTCTTCGAAATGATAATAATCTTACGTAATATATACTTATTCCTTGTACGAAGCAAAGAAGTATTGTAATCGCGAAGATTTTCGAGTATCGTATTTCAACGAAAAGATCAATTTTGACCTCCATCGAATACAATTTAACGATGTTTTTGCGTCACATCTCTAAATGAAGACAAAATAAAGGACTCTTATTCCCAAAACTGGTTGCAAAAAGGATTTTAAAAGTATCCAGAATAGATTTTTTCGTATGTACGTACGTACTTTTGGTGCAGCCAATTGCAACCAATCTATACAATACCCATTCTGCTACTCGGCTCAATGAGCCTATATACGCACCCATTCTGTTACTCGGCTCAATGAGTTCAGCTTTTTTTTTCTTATATGTTGGTAAATTGTGCATTTTTGCTTTAAAAATGATTGAATTATGTTGTTCTTATCTGCCGCTTAAGATTTTGATGCCCTTAGTTAATCTGCTTGCAACAGTTGTAGAATTATCAACAATTTAGAAGTGTTCTAAGTGCGGCTAGGCCTATTTTTGTTTCCATAACAATCATATTTGTTTACATTTGAAACTCAGCAGAACAATTAATTCAGTTTCTACAACTTCAGTGTCGTTTTGCCGAATGGGACCAAAAGTAAACTTTCAGTTTTGTGCACCGAAAAATCTGGCTTCTTGGCCATGGTTTTGCGTAGAAACTCTAATTTTAATTGTAAAAATTGTTTTTTTAATTGTTTTAATTGTATTTGGTGTTTATATTTTTCTGCATCTTTGATAAAGATATTTTCAGGTTTTATGTATTTTTGCCTTGCTGCGAAGTGAGAAGTGAATTAATTGAATGAGATGAATTAAATCTGTAATGAAATTCGAGGAAATAAGTTTAAATGAAATGCAACAAAAAATGCGCATAATTTAATATTCCGTATAAGCAAATCATGTGGTCATTCATCAGATTTTTGTAAGATATTATTACGATTAACAGAAATTTACTGTTGCACAGCCGTTACGAGACCTGAAAAATGGCACCTTAAAAAGGAAAAAATAGAGGAAGAAAAAACATTCTTTTCATAATTAATATAAATATATTTTAGTTTCATGAAAACTTCTGAAAACGTACTCAGGAAGGCTGCAGACCTATGCTTATTAGCATGAAAATATACTGTCAGCAAGTAACTATGAATTACATCTATAATCGCTCTAAAAACAGCCCCACGAAGTTAAAAGCATGTTTAGATTACCTAATCTGTCAGAGTGCGCCAGTGATGGGATCTTTGAACGAAATTAACTTGCATTTGTATTCTCTAAGCAAAACATCATAGAAACAGCGTACGAGTAAACTTTCATAGAAAATAAAACGGGAAATGTAATCATTAGCGCGTGATGCAGTTAGTTTTGTGCACTTTACAAGACATAACTGTGATTATAAACGTTATAGAGTGGTAATGCATTCAATCATACAGTTGATATTTCTGATGTAATAGAACTATGCAACTAGATCTTTGGATTTTGCTATCACAGTCTGGTGACAATCGTTGAGTGAAAACTATCAGTAATCAAATCAGCTGCATGTAACATTAATATATAATATTAATATAATTTAACATAATCTATATATATATATAAGCGAAATACCACTGGCTCATCCCTAGATCTCCGAAACTATAGACCCGATTGACTTGAAATTTTGCATAGTTACTCAGTCCACGAAGTAGACGCGCACTAAGAACGGATTTTACGTAAATCCTTTTACGTAATTTTACGTATTTAACGTATACTAAATACGTAATTTTACGTACTTTACGTAATTTTTACGTACTTTAATTTTACGTACTTTAATTCAATTTACGTTATTTTACATAAATCTTTAAGGGTTTGCAGTTTTCGGTTAGAGTTTGCTTTGCGATGACTATCAATAAAGCACAAGGGCAGATTTTAAATTAGCTGTCGTAGATTTAAAACATGACTGTTTTTCTCATGGTCGATTTTATGTGGCATTTTCAAGATTGACAAATAATTATAATCGATTAAAAAATTTGATTTAACTAATTAAAAAAATGAACGAATATTTAAAAAATTCACAAAATGTGTCCTTAGTTTTATGTTGGGAATTTTTCGTGGTGTAGGCGTACTGGGAATCCCGCCACGTTAAATAATGGGGACGCATCCCAATACACAGTATCTCATGGGTGATGTGGAAATCTGTGTACGACAGATTCACTGACTGGTACTATATTTCCCGACTTTTAATTTAAAAAATTTACATTAATTATCAATTCGAAATTATGCATTTCGTCCACATAAGCAGTCTAGGTTCACATTCAAATAGTTAGTGTGCCCAGCAAAGCGGGCGGTGATGTGATTTCAGATAGCGATGTATAACCTTTAAAGTTCGCAAGAGTGGCTGGCTAATGATTTAGAGGTTTCCGGGATCAATTATTCAAATTAAAATAAAGATTTTGTGATAAAGTTGTGTAAGGTGTTTTACGTTAATTAACCAATTTTAATGATTTAAACCATTACTGAGCGCCGCCTGGGATAAGCACTGACCTGACTTTGTTGCAAAAGATCTAACAGTATTAATAGTCATCCTAGCAGAAGGGTCATTCATATATAAATATAAATATTACATGGGCATAGAAGGCCTGTGTATAAGCATAAATACGTTAATTACAAACATTTTCTTGTGTTAAGTTACATGAGATGCTTAGATATAATCATGACAGTTATGTGCGCATGTAAACATTATCTGATTTCATATTTACAATACTGTTACCGAGATAATCACAGTAAACTTGTAATTCAATTACACATTGGCGGGATATTCTATGTTATTTTTAGCTGCTTTAAATTATTTTTTAGTTTTTGCTCTTACAGTCCATTATAAGGATTTTAAGTTTTACTAACGTTTATTTTATTTTAAACCTTTGCTATCTTCTCTTATTTTCCATTTCCGGCTCGAATAGATTTTGTCTATGCAAATGAGGTTGCAAACTGTAGAAGTATTTAAGACATGGCTTTTAGCCAAAAGTAAGAAGAAGAGAGAGATTTCTCACTGCCTTTATCACGCGTGTGCTTTTCATGTCTGCCTTTAAGGCCAGAACTTAGTTCTCGCTGATATTTGAAGACGTATTGTAGCCTTCGCATTCCGCTTACTACATACGTAGTATTAAAGGGCCAATCTTCGCGTTACTATTCTCTGTAAAGCATCTGAGTTCTTATTTAGTTAAGTTAGTTTGTTTCTTATTTTCTACGTTTTAGACCAAAAGTGTTGGTCTTTGTATCCCGAAGTGCGGGAGCGCTTGTACGCTGTGAAAAATAAAGGGTAAAGTTAAGCCCTTCTTATTTGTGTTGCCTGTTCCCCACACACACGAACATAGCTTTGAGTAAGCTCCCTATTCTTATTCAGCGAGAAGGAATAGCAGTCCTGACACAGTTACTATTCTACGGGGCGAGCTATTTTTCGAATGTTGATTTCTAATTGTTGTAATACTATCTGGTTTAGTCTGGGTAGGGAGTTACGTGACTCAATTTTCTAGTACCTTAGCTGATTTACTTGGAATAATTGTAACTGCTACTATATAGATTTAGTACCTATCAAGGGAGTGCCTTAGTTACTGTTAAATTACTTGGGTATTACTGTTGTTAAAGATCTAATTAGAGATTACTGCCTGCAGCTGTCACTTCAATGTACTCCACTTTTGCAAGGTCTCTCCCCACAACTTTTAAACTATTTCTGTAAGCTCTGCTAGCCCTCATCAAAATGCAAATGAACTTTTAGACTTTGAAGTTTTTAGATGTAAAGTTTTTTTGGGCGGCTACGCCTCAGTCTACGTTTTATCGTCCAGATCTGCCCGTTCATATTCCAGCTTTAGCCATTTTGCTTGCCGACATTAAAATGTGCCATGCAAGCTGTGAGTCAGCTTAAGTAGGCAAGTCTCCTGTGATATTTTAAACTCAGATTTCAACTTTTTTATTTTAAATACCTGCAAGTGGCAGAGTTTTGCTTTACGCAATGTTGTGCTGTCTGTTCATTTTCAAGATTAAGTAAAAATGTTATATAAAACTTTCATAAGACACTTTGTTGTAATATTTCAGTCGAAGCGATAATTACCCTGTTAGTCTAATAATGACATTTTGATTAATATTGCACTGTTAGGATCCTATAGAGGTTACCTATGCACGAGTGGGAAAATATCAAATAAATCTGATGCAATGATACGATAACTTCAAATCAATCAAAATTTAAAATTAACTTCCTGTTAATGTAAAAAGATGTTGGATGTTTATCTTACTATAAAAAGAAACGGTTACTCTTCTGTACAGTAAGCTAGTTAGTCTTCTAGGCGTTGCCTTTTGGCGTGACTATGATTTTAATTCAAAACATAGTTTGAAGAGTAACAGAGGTTTTATGTAATGTGTCAGTGTTATTAAGCTTTACCAAATTATTAACGACTTTCCGATTGAACTGCTTATTCCTCTCTGCCCATTTCATTACATGGATCTCGATATAAGGTTGGATCTAACTCAGAAAATTAAAAAAGTCGGATCTTCCTTTCGAGGCGATCGGTTTGGCGACCATCCATAACAGTTACCCTTCCGATATCTGGTTACATGTGTATACTGATAGCTCGCTTTCTGATCTTTCGCAAGGCGCCGGAACTGGCATCTTTAGTGAACTTTTTTGTTTTTGCCTTCCGCTTGGAAATTTCACGACTCACTTTGGTGGAGAGATGGATTCTTATACCGATTCAATATCTATTCTTATATCAATTGAACAACTTTTTATACGATAAAACTGTGTCTAAATCCTTTTGACTTTTTTGCCGCTTTGGTCTTTGCTGAAGTTGAGATAAGTATTCCCGATTCCATTTTTTCAAGAATTGCTGAAAGATGAACTGTCTCACAATACATCTGTCAGGATGATTCAAGAAACTGTGACTTAGATATAATAGTTACACTGACTCGTATAATAGTTACACTGACTCGTATAATAGTTAAAGACGTTCTTACTAGAAAATGACCAGATGTTAACGCAGTTAAACCATTTGGGTCAGACGATTTTGGACACAGTGGTCCAGAGTTGAGACCGAGACTTGCGTTATCAATGTTTGAAATTCAGGATATGTCAGCACAGTATCACCAACAGTTCTCTTTAGATGAAATGTCATTTACTTTACAGCTGATTCCCATAGTCTATCAAAATGAGGAGAGGAAGATGAATTAAATGTCCGTTTTATTTCCTCTAAAGACAAAAAGTCCTGAATTTCTTGATTTTGCATGCACTGCAAAACACATTTTCTAATTTCTTTCTCTGCATCTTTAAAGTCAGTACCACAGTGGCTGTAAATCTCGCTTGGCTTCCCTCTTCTTGAAATAAATCATTTCAATGCACTTAAAAAACTTTTGCTGAGAGATCTTGTACTACCTCAAGATGTACTGCTTTGACTACAAAGCACACGTAACGTTTAAATGATTTTAGTCCATGTCCTCCTCGATGTTTGATCATGAACGGTCCTGTAAAGTCTATTCCAATTCTATTAAATAGTCGCGATTGTGTTACTCTAGATGTTGGTAGATCAGCCATTATCTGTCTTGGCATTTGAGCTCTATGCTTGCAACATATAACATAAGTCTTTACTAATTTTCGAATAACAGATCTAGCAGCGATGATCCCAAACTGTTGTCTAATTAAAGACAGAAGAAGTTCTGGTGCTGTATGCAGTTATTTGTCATGAAAAATTGTCATAATTTGTCATAATTATGATTTTCGTCACATTGTGTTTTGAAGACAATAAGATTGAATGTTTTTCATTTTCTGATAGATGCGCGTTTTCAATCTTCCTCCTACTCGTAACACTTTGTTATCATCTAAAAATGGACTTAAGCTAAGCAGATTGCTGTTTTCAGGTAAATCGTCTCCCATCTCCAAACACTAAGTTCCTTTACTGAAGTTCAATCGTTGTACTATTCGAATAATACAGAGTGTTGCGAATCGAATTTCGTTGCTAAATAAAAATGACTTATTTTTCTTCAGACGTGCTACCCTTGAATTCGATATGAATCTTAATATCCAATGAAAAATGCGTTGCAACTTCGAAAATGAAGATATCTTTGATACAACAGTAAGTTTCTGTACAAGTTCAGAAACTACAAATGATACTATTTTACGTGCTTCTGGTATTGTTTTATCATCGATAAGGATTTGTTTAGACAAAGGAACTTCATTGCACATTAACCAAGGAGGTCCATCCCACCATAATTCATGAGAAAGTAGTTCTGCAGGAAATAACCCACGCGAGGCACAATCAGCAAGATTTTCCTTTCCATCAACATGACTCCAATTCTCAGATGGTAAAATGGTTTGTATTTCAGAAACTCTGTTGGATAGGAATATTTGCCACTTTTTAGGATTTGACCTTAGCCATGACAATACGATTTGTGAATCCCTCCACGCAAGCACTGAATCAAAATTTATAGCTAATGCAGCTCTCACAGCTTGAATCAAGCGTACCAATAATAGTGCTGTACATAATTCTAGTCTTCGAACTATGATAGCTTTCAGTGGTGCTACACGAATTTTAGCTGTCACAAGTTTAACACTAAGTTAGAGTTGTTACAAGTTTTGACATAAATAACTGCGGCATAACCTTTTTCAGACGCGTCACAAAATCCATGAAGTTCACATCGGGAATAATCAGGTAACACTACTTTTCTAGGTACGCTTATGAAATTCAAAAGTTTAACTTTTCTACATAACCCTCTCCAATTTTGATCAAGGTCTTCTTGCAAAAGATCATCCTATGACAAATGTTATTTCCAGGGTTGCTAAAGGATCCTTTTAGCAAGACTTGCAAAAGGCCCTATTCACCCCAACGGATCGAATAGCCTTGATACAAATGACAAAATCATTTTAGTCGGAACACCCTGATAATCTATTACATTAGAATTCATCATTATCAGAATGTCATTCCAATCACAGAACATTTAATGTTTTACCTTCTATTACTCGATGAATATTGTCACTATCTGTGTTTATTAAACCGGCAGTTTTTAACAACGATGGTTTACTTGTCGACCATTTATGGAGCTCAAAGCCACCCCTTTGTAGAATTGCTGCAATTCATCTATCAACCTTCCGAACTATCCTTAACAATAGTACATCATCAACGTTAAAAATCTCTTAAAACTGTATTATTTGCCTGCGGAAAATTTAGTCCTTCATCAACCGCTAAGTGACTCAAAACTTCGGTTGCAAGATACGGAGCAGCTGCAGTTCCATTTAGACAGTATTTAAACGGCAAACTTGTATTTGTTTATCTGGGCCTGTGTCTCCACAATATTGTCTGAAAGTCTCGATCTTGTTCGTGAACCCTTATTTGTCTATACATCATTCGAATATCAGCAGTTATTGCAATATTATGAAGTCTAAATCTTAGTAAAATACAAATTAGATCATTTTGTGTTTTTGGACCTGTCATTAATGTATCATTAAGAGAAACACCTGTGGTTGCCTTAGCACACGCATCAAAGACGACTCTAAGTTTTGTTGTTAAGCAAGATTTCTTCGATATGAAGTGATGTGGTATATAATAGTGTTTATTTTTTAATTCACGATCTGTGTGTGACACTCCTTCTACATGTCCCAGTGAAAAATATTCTTTCATGAATTGAATATACCGGTTGTAAATTTCTGGCAATAGATAGCAGCCTCTTCTTTAAATACTGAAATCTTCTGTACGCCATGATGTAACTTACATTTAAAATTGCTTTCTAATTAGAATTCTACTTCAACATTCGAACAAATAAAATCATCAAAGCTTCTTACCTGTCAGACAAGATCAATTCAATACAATATTCTATCCAATTTTATTGACAACACAAACAATACACGACGAAAAGAAAACACTTATATATACAGTTACATAAAGAGTTCGCACTTAACACTTCAGAGTTCACCATTCTTCGCAGTCTCAATCGCAATTAATTTTAACTCAAAAGGAAGTCAGACGCACAGCGCCATCTGGCTCCTGTAATTATAGTTTCTACACGCCATTTCACGGGAATCACCTAACACATCTCTATTATGTATGAATGGTAATGCAAGTGAATAACGCCCTTTTTTATCTCTAAAATGAAAACTTTCAAAATGTTCTACACAACGTTTTTCTCCATCTGTTAAAGGTCGTACATTTGGAAATTTTTCCAGCTCCCAAAAAGAATTTACTAACTCTTCTGTATTTGCATTGACATGATTTATATAAACTGGCTCAGTTGTACGTGACTCATAATTTGTAGTACCCGAAATTATCCATCCCAGCCTCGAATTAATAAAATTCTGGACCACGTTTGACAATTTCTCCCGTCATTAAATACAGAACAACATTTACACCAAGTAAAATGTCAATTGGTTGGGACTTGTAAAATAATGGATCAGCTAGCTTTAAATCACTGAAGTTATCAAAAATGACTGGTGGTAAAGATACATAAGGTATATCTAACACAAACGCTGATGTTGATACACGAATATCACTTTTGAAAGGAGAAGTGAATAATAAATAAATCGACTTCCCCATTACTTACAGTACTAAATTCTCCTAAACAAAACATAGAAATAGAATTAATTACCTTTCACTCGTAATCCTAATTTCTTCAAACAGTCTCTTGAGATAAATACTTTTTGTGATCCAATGTCACATAAACATCTACACTGTTGTTCAGAATTTTGAACTTTTATCAATGCAGTACACAACAAAATGTGACTAGCCTGATTACGTTTTGAATTCGAATCATAATGAGAAAACGAACAGTAGACGAAACATCTTTAACATTCGTTGACTCATTAATTTTAGGGATAAATTGTGTATGCACAGACATACTGTTTAACTGAGTTTTGTTATGATTACAATATTATTGTTATAATAATAATTATTATTTTGAATTATTTACATTAAGCAAAATACTACGATGCTTCTTATAGCAATGTTGACATGCATTTAAACTCTTACATTTTTTGAGAAAGTGCATATTAGATAAAAAATTAAAACAGGAATGATTAGATATTACAAAGTCTATTCTTTATTGAACCGATAAATTTAAAAATTTCGAGCATTTGGCTAAACTATAATCTTCTTTCCAATAACCACAAACCAGACGTAGCTACCAAAAGATTATTCTTATTCTAAGATAGAGATTTAGGTATCTTATTACTTTTTGATTTCCTGTTTTGAAGTGTTCTCGTATAATTCTTAAAAAATTCAATTAATGTCGTAACTTTCGGAATCTCATTACATTTTAACTGACATTCCCACCGCAATTTTGTAGAAAGATCTAATTTTTGTAAAATTAAATAAGTCGTTAAAGTATCTCTAAAATGATCAATGGTTTGATTTAATACTTCTAATGAGCGAATTACTTCATTAATGTTGTCAACTAAATTTAAACTAACAATAGCTAATTCATTTATTTGAATTATTATTTCATTATCCGAAATTTGAATACTTTGAATGATGTGATAAGCTTCACCTTTTAACGAAGCCTTCAAATATTGTAGTTTTTGAGCATTGTATAACTTTGTATTATTTCTTACACATGCACTGAACAGATCCTTAAAAGCTATCCATTTTGTAATATTACCTCCAAAAGTCTGTAATGCTAACTTTGGTAATTTAATACTGTGATAAACCTGTTCTGAAATTACACTATCAGATTTATTTTTACTACTTTTATTTTTTAATATTTTTTCACCTTTAAATTTTCATAAATGAATTTTATCTGCATGCTCCTGCACACAATCTATTTCGCTTTCTAATTCGTTAGTGTCTGTAATTGAACCTTCAATTTCAAACTCAAGCTTCTTTAATTCAGTTTCTTTGTTTTAATAATTCAACACATTCTTTTAGTTCTATTAAATTTATTTCATCAGCTGTGAGAATAACTTCTATTTTCTTAATATAATTAGTGACACTTCTACATAAAGAAGTTCTTTTTGTTTTGAAAGTTATAAGTTCACTCATAATTGCTCAAAACAAAAACACAAATTATTCTCAAATTACTTTACACTTATATTAAGATGAAATCGAAACACTTACATTTTTCATCCTAACAATTTTCTTAAAAATCAGGTATAAAGCGAATTCTTCTTAAATAGCATATAAATGTTCAGTATCCACTTACCTCACTAACTGAAATAATTTTTCACCGCCAACATGCGTAGTTACAATGCGTTTCGAACAGTCAATCACTATTTTCACTAGCACTCCAGCTAGACTTTAACAAAACAAAAAAAAAGAGATGCTTACTTAACGCAGTTTTACGCGGCTGGTACACAAAATTAAACACAAGAACAACTGGACTTTTATTTAATTCCACTTATTCTAATAATACGAAAATTACTGCAGCATAGCGAGCCATTCCACACAGCTCTGTAGCTCTGTAGCAATGTTGCTTTTAAGCAAGAAGAAAGTAGATGAAGACTTCGGCGAACGCCGTTTCCTCCAGTCCGTAAGGCTCAGAAAGTTCCAGACAGAACTTCAAAGCATTCACTACCGAAATCATTCCACACAGCTGTAATAAGAGCGAAGTTCTATTTACAACCGGTTTTGTTGCCAAACGCAACAAGTATTAAAGAGAAACACTCCAAAACTACAAGTTACAGATGAGCCGTCAAATAAACAAACCCCAAGCGATCTTACTTTTTTTAAGCTGCTTTGAATACTCACATAAACAGGCTCTGTTCCGTACTTGTAACATTATCGTTTGGCTGACGGAGCACTTTCCCGTCGCATTTTTGTTACTGTGCATTTACTGTGCTAATCTGTAAAATCTGGCAACAAGAAAATAATGTAAAGTTTAGTTTCTGATATTGGCAACTGGTATATTCCAGTACGCAAAAAGAATGTTTTCACTCAAAATGTACTCGCAGAACTAACTGTTCCTAGTCTCTTATATCGTTAACAAATATATCTTATTTATTACTGCGCGAAGCTGCGCACGCTATTTACGCACTGTGAGGGAAATGAGAGGATTCATTATCTTGCCAAGAAGAGAACTTCTATTCTTCAGAAACCCCCTTATAAAACTGAGATTCCATTCAGCTAAATTGGAAATTTCCAGGTGCCTTTTTCGTAAAACAGCTGTGCATCTTTCGAATGGCAGACCTTTGAATGTACTCTTTTCTAGAATATAACTTGTTTCTGCCTTCGTGCGGCTGCAGTTGCAACTTTTAGAATGTTAAGTGGCCACTGTTGATAAATAAATTATTTTACTATAATCCTTTACTTCGCCTGCTTGATGTCATTCATCGTATCTCAGAATCATTCACACCGTTAGGAAATGCGAAACAAATTGAGGAATAAAGGAGGAGGTTGCGTGCTGACAGTGTAGTTGCAAACTGTTGTAAGAAGCTGAGTGCCGTTCAGCCACAGCGCCTGATCTTTGTTTTCGCAAACGTTTGGTGATATACATATACTATGAATTGCGAAAATTCATTTGCGTTTTAAGTGACGCAAAGATTCAGGTTCTGATATTTATAAATTTAAAGATTTGAAATGCATAAAAATATTGAAATTTCAATTTTTTATACGTTCCTCCAAAACAAAACACAAAAGTCTGACTCTCGTAAGAAACCCCAGATGTTTATTTCCAAAATCTCTAATTATTGACGTCATATTCAGTTTGCATTGAAAGGCCGCGTAGTCAACAAATTTCGTGATAACATTTAGAATTTTTATACCAGAATTTGTTAAATTTTTTAAAAAAAAAGGAAAAAAAAATTTTTTTTTTAAATAAAATCAGAAATGTTTCAGATTTTATTTTAAATTAGGTTCAAGGAGCGTTTTTTTTAACGTTTTGTGTGTTACCTTTATTTATTAAATATCATGTTTTTCGCACTTAAACCATGAAATTCAGTTCAACAGCAGTATCGCAAAATAATTTTAAAATGAGCGTATCTTTAGAATAGCGGATACACAGTTCCGCGCGCTGGAGATAAAAAGGTTTTTTCTTCCCGTAGAGTGTTGCCATAGCTCGTTTTTAAATCATTGAGTTTGTTAATCCAAAAATTCGTTAACGTTTTACAAAATATGAAATAGATAATAAAACAAATTCCAAATTTGGGCTTCAATAGACCTTCAGGGACACAGCCCCTTTGGACTAAAAATTTTAAGTTTTTAAAGTTTAAAAATATTAATATTCTCAAGAGGTTTCATTACTTTCCAAATCGTAACCTGGTAATGCTACAGAGCATTTCTTAAACTATAGTTTGACCGTCTCCAACGGAACCCTGGCTGGCATTCTGCCAAAGCATATGGACTCTTCCAAAAAGGGCCTTATTGCTTGCTGCGACGTGAAAGGTCACGTGAAAGTCTTCTCTTCTCCGGAAAGACAGAATGGAGGGAAAGAAAGTCTCCATCCTTCCACCCTATTTTGAGAATAATTCGGTTCGAATGGCTCATGCGAGTTTGCGCTCATGGTCGCGGATGAGGCGGTCGGAACTATACAAGCATTTTTCATTTTTGATTTTCAAAAATAATGTTGCGAGTTGGTTACGTGCTGCAACGTAAGATTATCCGTGATGGATGAATAATCAGACTGGAGGTCTTTTAAATATTTATTTTAAAACTCAGTAAAGATTTCTTGAGCAATAAAAAGTAAATCATGAGTACGGTGCAACCATACATACAAAAACGACCTATTGATAAGGCTCTGAACAGTCGCGTGGCGAGACTTACAGTATTTCTAAAAACAAAGTCTCTACAAAAACCGCTTTCTTTCCTTTTACGTTAATGTCCCAAGGAAATCACGCAGGGGGGGGTCCTTACTACTTCCTTATGTTGATTACCTTTCCGGTCATTTAGGGGACACTGAGTGATAGTTCGCACGGAACCCACACACGCATCCTTAACATACTTCCGCAGTTAATTTACCTGAAGATTAGTTCTCTTGAAAACAGGAAGTCCTCTAATTTAAAACGGACGTTTGATCAAAGATGAGAATCGTCACAGTGCCAATACGGAAAACTACCAGTGCTTTCTAGAACACGAATTCTATAAGATTCTCTGAATAAATTTCCGTTTGGGGGAAAAGAATTAATCAACACTTTTCATCATAATACACATAGAAGTTCATCACGTAATCTCTCAACATCAGAATCCTTTTTGTAATCTGATATTTTAATTTTAGTTACACGAACATGTAAAGATTTCGCTCTTCAATTTTTGTATGTTCTCAAAATAAGATCGCCTACTGTAATATCAAATGCCTCGGCCCATTTTTAGCTACTAGAGTCTAACCTTTTGTGTTAGACGCAAAAGATTATAATAAAATTTAGATTTCATATTTGTACAATTATTTAAAATTTAAAAATACAAAAAAAAATCTGAAAGGTTTCAGATTTTAAATTAAGTCCAAAGGGGCGATGTTCTTCGCACTCAAACCATAAAATTCAGTTCAAAAGCAATATCACAAAATAATTTTAAACTGAGCGTATCTTTAGAATTTCCTATACACAGTCTCGCGCGCTGGTGATAAAAGTGTTTTTTCTGCACAACGTTACCATTGCTCGCTTTTAAATCGTTGAGTTTGTTCATCAAAAATTCGTTAAAGTTTTACAAAATATGAAATCGTTAATAAAACAAATTTCAAATTTGGGCTTCCAGATGCCCATATTCGCAGCAGGATTACGTCATTCAAATTTCGATGGTTCTAGGCACCGTCGTCTTATCACAATGCGAGAAACATGCATACATTCATGCACATTCTTCATTATTTAATTTCTTTAAATATAATACAGGCTGTAATATTTGGTGGCAACAGTTTGAAAAGTGATCCAGACTTTTAACGTTTCCAACGCAAAATAACGCCGAAACAAAAACAAAGTCCTTCAGGGACAAAGCCCCTTCGGACCCCCCCCCCCAAAAAATCACCTCAACTTTACGACATTTAAAACATTTTTGTAAATGGATATATATGTCTACTACCATCGGTTGCGAAAAGTGAGGCCGGTTGGGACTCTTAAACACGGTGTACTGAAAATGCAGTTTTGAACTATCCCGAATACTCTATCTCGTACACGTTCGAAAAAAAATCCTCCGAACTTAAAAGTAGTTGAGTGATAACTATACGTGATTTTAAAACGCAATCCAATAGCAATTCACGTCATATTCTCAAAATTTATGTAAATTCCAAATTCCTTGTCAATGATAAATTATTTTAATGGATGCCAATCCCTATATTTTCAGAAGTATTATACCACTAAATTTTCAGTTGAAGTTTATGGATTTACTTTTCAAAACTCTTTGGCTCAAGACGGAGAAGAGCAGAATGAATTTTTATAATTAAGTTTAAATTCGCAACGTATTTTTGCGAAATACTTTGCAAAGAGATTTTTCCCAAATATTCGTTGGCAAAAGATGATGATGACTTCCCGCTTTACAACCTGATTTCGAGAAAACGGAAGCTTTTTCCAAAGAAATGAAGGTGCCGCCCGTATCTTCTGAATTCAAATAAAATGGGAAAAGTCGGGAATAAAATGTTGCAGTTACCAATGAAGAATATGAAAAAGGTGGCATCGCAAATCTAATGCATTGCGAAGTAACGCTCGATCATAAAATTCGCTCTCTTGAGAAACGCTCGTGTAAAATTTGCGCCAACAAAGGCATATAATTCGCAACTGAATTGCTACAGCGTAACTAACAATTATGATTTCACTTGATATGTTACTTTTAAGGGTATACATGTGCCATCCACCCAAAAAATTATATTTTAGGACTCTTTTATGAATTTTCAGAATTTTTGAAAATTTGTTAATGGCGACTTTTGAATACACGACTCATTGTAATGTGCAGGGTTGCCAAATTCGGAAATTCTAAATTTAGGAAATTAATAATGAAATTAAAAGGTATACTAAGTTTGCTGACTCCGTTAAAGCATCACGTTGCCTATTGTTGGAGCTAGCAGATGATTAATAGGTCACACACTCATAACAGAAACATGTCAGAACATGTGCGTAGTGCTTTCCGATAGACGTTAGTAGGGTGGGTCCGATAGTGTTGTTGTTGCTTATGCTCACTTGTCTGACGTAGTCAGCCCAGGCCGCGAAATTCCTGGCAAGGAGAGTTAGATTACGCCTGTCGTTGGCAACAGCCTTGAGCACCTAACCCTCAGTTCCGCCCCTAATTTTGATGGCGAGCACCCCGGGGGGACGTATCCGAAGGTCTCCCACCCCTCTACCCTTCTACCAAACCACACGAGAGGACTTTCGGCTCGCCGCATATTTAGAGTACCACCATGCTGAAACATCCGTGTCTTCTCCAGGATTCGAGCCCAGGTCCTTCGGCACGGCAGTCGGCGACATTAACCACTAAACCGGTTGGGCGGGGGGTCCGATAGTAATCCAATCAAGTGGTCTCGTCTGAAAGAACATTTTGTGGTTCGTACATATGCTTTTGTTACATATTGTTTTAGCTATTGATATTGATTTATCCTAATTATTTTCATATTTCATTAACTCTTGGTGAAATAAAATGCTACACAAAAGAAAAACTTAATATTGTAAAAAAATTTAACTCTTCATACGGAGTTAAACTATCTTAGAATTTCGTTCTTTTTGGTAAGATACACTACGAGCACTACTACCTAAGACTTAGTGTGACAAAAATATAGTGTCTCACCACTATGCCTTTGAAATTACAACAAACACGTGGGAAGGGTTTTAAACCATTTATGGCTTAACTCAAAATGTAAGAGAACTGAAATCAAACTAAATTCATCGAAAGTCAACTAAAATGTTACACAGACACAAGAGACGCAAGTTGGCACAGACCTAACACCGACGTGACAAGCCTAATGGCAAGAATAACGCAACGTCGCAGTAAACAAGCTCTCAAGAGAATCTAGTAACAA
>KK117301.1:26814-141202 GCA_000611955.2 Stegodyphus mimosarum | reverse complement strand
GGGAAAGAAAGCAAGATACTCTCCAAAACATCTAAAATTTTCGACTGAAAATAAGTGTATTTATTCACGTATTTTATTTATATACCTACCTATAATAGTCCTTTAGCTTCGTTTCTGTTGCAGCTATTAGTAAAAGTGGGTTATCCAAACGACAGGTCTCTTCAAAAGCAGACGTTTGAGCATCCTCATTTGCTTCTAACTGTAACAGTTAGTTAGTTTCGTTTCTATTACAGGTACAATTGAAACGATATGGCTGTAGTGATCACGTGGTTCGAGAAGCCTCCGCAGTTGCTTGGTCGTGTCCCCATCTATTAATCGGAGTGGGAAGTGCATCATCGCATGAGCGGGACCGAAGCTGTGTGGCTTTTTTGATACTGGGTTGGCGGTGATATTGTAAAAATGGACATGTTCTTTGGATCTTTGAAGAATTTCTTGAAATTAAACGCTGTTGTCGTTGACAATAATGTGTTCCGACTGCATAACAGATTCAATGTCCTCGTTTTACTAGCGTTCAGCCTCCTCGTGACGTCACGTCAGTATATTGGAGATCCTATCGACTGCATATCCAGAGATGACATTTCGAGTAAACTTTAGATTCGTTTCGCTGGATCCATTCTACATTCAGCGTTGAAAGTGCCTGCCATAAAAAAGTTGGTGTAGAAGTTCCGTACCTTGGAATAGATAAATATACACAGGAAGAAAAGCGAGTTTATCCTGTATATTGCGTTGAATCTACCTGAATACTATTTCATTCAGACGTTTTCGCCTTTAAATTAAATCTGACTCCATTCCATAACTCTTGAAAGGAAATATTTTAAATAAACAATTACATTTTCTTGCTTAAGAAAACCAAAACTTCATTTACTTACACACTTAAGGAAATCAAAACATTATTCCAATCTTTCTTACTGTTGTCAAACTACAAAAACAAAACTCCGCCTAAAATAAAAGGGAAACAATGGCCGTTGAATATCGTTGAAAATATAAATCATGGAGCTCGCAACATACACCCACCTTTTGATTTTCTTATAATGGACTATGAAAATCAAAACATTAAATAAAAGTAAAATCTAAATTTTCTGCTCAATAGACTTGCATAGTACTCAATATACTCACAATATAAATTAAATAATAATACAGAACATATACTTAAAAATCGCTTAGACCGAGAAGGTTTGACAATTTTTCTGCCACATCCAGTTTTTAGTTCAAAATCAGTTCCTTTAAAGTTACTGACCATTTTAACATTTTCAGATTTATGAGGAATATTGCTTTATCAGAAACAGTTGGCTCAAAATTTCATTCAAGTTCTTTAGCTCTAAATAAAATGTTCAGATTAGTAATGTCTAAAAAGTATAAACATTGGACAGGACGTATGAGTTCTCCTGCTTCTGTTTTTACTTTCACTTCTGTTTTTACTTTCCTGAAAAGGACAATCATGTCCTGTGACTGTAACCAAAGGCCAGAATATTCGCTCTTTTTTATCACATCGAACCAGAACAACTTCACTGATGCTTATGATTTTCAGACGGTTCTTACTGAAATTCTGCTGAATTAAAAGACATAAATATTCTTCTCTAAATCTTCTTCTTAACTCTTGCCTTAGCTTTTGTTGATACCGATATCTTTTGGTCAAATTAATATTGTCCAAACTATCTAAGTCTGGTACTCCTAATGTCTTATTTTCTTGAAGAAACATGGAAGGTGTCAACGGCATTAAATCTTGTGCATCTTCGGATAAGTTGTAGAGACATTAGGTATTTTTTTTGAAGCAGGCGACATGAAAAATATGCAATGCCTTCGCCGGGGATCGAACCACGGACCTCTGAAATACCGGCTCAATGTGCTGACCATTACACCACGAAGGCACGCTAAGAATGTGGGAGATATACCTTATAAAGTGGATCCTCATTATGTAGCTTTTTTCAGATATTTTATCCAATGAGTTACTGGCTCCATTAAAGTTTGTCCCATTATCGCTGTACAATTTTTAGGTCTGCCTTGTCTCGCTAAAAATCTTCGTAATCCTAACAAAAAAGCAATGTCGGAAAGGCTTTGAATCAACTCTAGATGAATAGCTCTATACACAGCGCAAGTGAATGTATCCCCATCCTTTAAGTGTAGAGGACCAGCTAAATCCACTCCAGTTACTTCAAAAACTAATGAATCCCGAACTCTGTCTTCTGGCAGTGGAGCTGGTTCAGTTTCCATTTTCTTAGAAGAACATCTTTTTCGCCTAAAACATTTTGTGATAACTCTTTGGACTGTCTTCCTTCCTCTCAAAACCCAAAATCGTTGGCGAATGTCAGCTAGAACAGCTTGTACTCCTCCATGCAGCAGATTCAGGTGACGTTCATAAATTACTTTTTTCACTAATTCATGATCTGAAGGCAAAACAATTGGATTTACGAAGTTTTCTTCATCTTCTCTTCGAACAATTTTAGACTAATCAATCCATCATCATCAAAGAAAATATTAAGGGTTTTTAATTTATCACCCATACACGTTCCCATGAAAGCTTCCCTTTAAACAACTTTCATGAGTATCTTTTTTGAATTTTCAGTTTCTTGTAAAGACAACTCTGCTTTCATTATTTTCTCGGAATTTTTACAGTTATTGTAGAAGCGCAATATCCAGGCTATTAGTCGCAAAATCTTTGAATACTTGAAAAATCATCGCAAGTACCATCGCTCGTCTGACGCAGAAATGTTAACTAAAATTGGTTTGAATCTCAGATTTGGACCAGTTGTCTTCGGACTGCTTTAGCCACTCTAGTCCCTCCCACCATTTCGATGTAAAGAGAAATTTTGGAAAACAACCTCTGGATAGGAGGTCTGCCGGATTATGACTGCCAGGAATATGTTTCCATGAATCCCCTGAAGTAGTACTTCAAATTTCCTCAACTCCATTTTTAACGAAAGTACCCCAATTATCTTCATTCTTAATCCAAAACAAATTGGTTGAAGAATCCGTCCAACATGTGGTTGGGACTTGCGTCAAATTCATTTCTCTTCTAGTTTAAGAGATAATTTAAGGGCTTCTACACAACAGGCTAATAATTCCAATCTAGTAATTGTTGCTTTTGTCAAGGGAGCAGATTTACTCTTATCTTGAACTTTTGACTTCATCACTGTTTTCTTTACGACGAAATACAAGTGGGCTGTGAGTAGATTTACTAGCACCTACAAAAGTATGAAGGTTTAATCCTTCTCGTAAACCATCACAATCAATATATCTTTGAATAATTTCCGATAATAAATGAAGATCTTCCTTCGACAAGGAAAACCCAATGAAACAAACACTTTCAGGACATACCTCATCCCAGCCTAATTTAAGAGTCCAGGCTTTTTGTATTAGTATCTTCATGCACATGGTTACTAGCACAACATTCACTGGGATCAAAGATACTTTGCACAGCTAAAAGAAGTCTTGTTACAGGTTCTTTCTCAAAGGAAACATTTTCTAAATTACAAAAAAGGACATCTTTATTTCTGTCCCACAATAATCCAAGAACGGGAGAATCCTTTTCCCTTTTATTTCCTGTTAAAGAAGTATATCCCCATCCACGTAAGTCAAAACATGCTGAAGCTAGAACTTGTTTAGCCTTCTGTACAAATTGCAATAATTCCTTTTCATGATATACAGATATCACGCAGTTATCCACATAAAAGACGTTACGCACAATTTCTGGAAAATCATCATGGCATTCCTCGAAATTAAAATTAATGACAGCAGCTAAGAGGAATGGACTGCATGTAGGGACAAAGACTACCCTTTTATGACGATAAATTTTCAATTTTCTTTTCTCAAAATTCTCCCACCACAAAAATCTCAGATAGTCTTGATCTTCTTCTGCAATAGAAATCTGTAAGAAGGCCTTTCTTGTGTCCCAAATGATGCCAATCGATCTTTCCCAAAACCTCAGTAGTAGTGGAAGGATTTTCTCTAAGAGGTTTGGTCTAGAACATCTTTCTCTACAACATCATTGAGTGATGATTGAGTAAAAGTGATGTATATTAATTTCACTTCGTGTAAATGCGTAATGATAAATTTCTTTGGACTACAGAGAAATTAACAAAATATTTTTTATGTGTAATAGCAATCGATGTACCTATAAAAGGTCAAGTTTGAATTTTGATAAGAGAATTATTTTATTTGAATTTAACAAAGTTAGTGCATTTTGAAAATGCATAACTTTGTCACTTGGCAACAGTCCCCTCCCCAGTGTTTGTAAAATCTTTGAAAATAGATCAAAAAAATATTTTTTTAAATTCTGGAGTACTAGTAATTGGTAATAAAATTGTACTTTGAAAATTTAAGGTTTTCTTTAATGAAATAGGGACGCATTCTAAAATTACATGAAATAAATAATTTTTAAAAGCATAAGTTTGATTTGAATTCTTAGAATTATTTTCTTTGCGGTTTTTAAAATAAAAGATATATCGATTTTTTATAATATGCATTGTAATAAGGTGCAAATTTTAGGAAAGTTAAAATTTTTTGGCAGCTTTTTTCCCCCCAGTATTGAGATTTTGAATGCCTCAGAAATCGTTTCTGAAGCATTCAAAGTCATTTCCGAAGCATTCAAATTTGTAGCACAAACCTGTACAAGACCAGTACAACGTTAAAATAATTTGAGAAATGTTTCCGTAATCCTCATTATAAGCTCAACGTTCTAATTACGATAACTGAATAATGAGGTACTTTTGTATGTGTCATCTCGTTTTCAGTTTATTACATCTATTTTTTAAAGAGTTCAGTCGCATGTTATATTATTCACATGCTATATTATTCACATGCTTCAGTTTGGCAACAGTAAAATTTTTATTATCATCCAAATCATTCTAGTTCTCAAATTTTTAAACAGACCGAAATTTTTGCAGGCAATCAATTTAATACCTTTTCCCAGTATAACTGAATTTTTTTTCGTAATTTCCAACGTATAAAATAGTACTTGCATATTAACATTTGATACACAAAAATGTTGACTCCCTTCAAACGTTATCTGTATTGAATATCTCAGACTGCTGTGAGTATGACAAGGCAGGAAAACAACACCATTTTCGAAGATATTCTGTGAGTATGAAATTGTTTGTTATTTTTGTTTGGGGTTAAATTTCATTTGGGAGTGGGAGTTGGGCTACAGTTAATAATACGTGGGCTTGTAATAAATACATTTTGTCAATTATAAATTAACATTCCTTTTCTAGTGTAAAATTCGCCAATCGGTAGTTGCGCTAATACGCAAGTACCGTACACATATTCTTTATCGATTATAATGCAAAATGGTGAAGCGATATTTTCAAAATTTTATTCTTTTTTTTATTTAATGTTTAAATAATTTTTCGAACTTCCAAACTAAGCATATTAGAATTTTACTGTTTGCGCCATCTAGTAGAGCGGAGAAAAGAATATAAAACGTGCATGAAAATTGTAATTTAATTCCTGAATTTTCGGTGAATTTTGTAAACTCGCACAATGTTTTAAACAGTTTGACGTTTATGATTTTAAAATTTCGTTACTTAAAAATGTATCGAATACATTTTTTTTCCAATGGCGGGCCCAAACTGTACAGAGACGTTGGCCATTACTAAGCAACGGTTACTTTACTGCGGAGGCACCTAATTGGTGGACCAACTTTGCCGCCTATGAGGGAACGAACAAATACAACCATGCCTTCTCCGGGATTCGAACCGGACCCTTTAGTATGGCAGTCAGCTCCACTAACCACTATACCATTTGGGCGGCATGTATAGGGTATAAAGTTTTGAAATTTTACAGATTATGGAACAGCTTCGATATAACCCACCTTCAAAATTTGGCAAGTTTTTTGGGGGCCAAAGCGCGTCAAATTACATGTTTTGAAAAATGGTTGCCATCAAGATTTCCGACGAAACTCCGTGTTTCAGAAATGGCTACCATCTTGTCTTCACCAGAAATCATGAATAATGGAAATAAATTTACTACATGTTAAACAAGATTTTAAAAGAAAAAATATTATACGTGTTATACACGATTTTAAAAGAAAAAATATTAAGGAATGATTTATGAAAATTATTAAGGTTAAAAGGATGTAATTTTAAAAACAATGTGGAAATCCTTTAGATATTTCTCCTTTTACAAATATTTCTATAATTAAGAATTAATTAACTCTAAATTAAGCTTACTACAGGTGAACCAAGATCCTAGCCTAATCGACTTGTCAGCCTTACACTTCTTCATCACCAAATTCGATGACTTTTTATGATTAACTAACCCGCATACTATCTTACATTTTTCACAACAAACGCTATCCTGCAATAATCCACAATCCACCAAAAATTCTCTAAAAGTTCATACTCTCCTATTAATTCATACACAAAATACCTGTTTGGAATGCTCGGCTTCTCCAAACGTTTACGCTTGTTTGAAAACTCCCATCTTAAAGCAGGTTTAGAGCAAGCCACAACTAAATGCAAAACTCTCGCCTCCAAATTAGCCAAAAATCTTATCTCCAAAACAGTATTCTCCACGATGTCTGAGCGCTAAATAATCCCCGATAGTTTTACAAATGTTTTATTTAGATAATTAATTTTAGTAATTATGATTAAAATTGCTGTATTTCCCCGTGCAATGCAGCGAGAGACAAATTTTAAGAGAACGCCGGAAAAGTAAGAATACAGGGGCACGTGCATTTAACTTTGAGTAAATGGATATCTCGGTAACTTATATTGAAATTGAATTTGCCGAATGGTATGGGTTACCACATGCTCGTACACCGCTATGGGTTGCCACATCTTATCATTTATCACCATTCTTGGCATAATTTTTGGTGACATTTTTAGGTGGGCTATGTAAAGAATAGCCCAGATTATAAAACACATTTTGAAACAAGAATGATAAACAGAATTAATTGAAACGATTTTTTTGGGTGACATATGCACGTACGGACAGAATAAAGGACTTTTTAAAAAAAAAAACAGGTTCTAAAATGGATTAAAAATGTGTTTTTTGTGACCTTCTTATAAAGTTTTCTCCCGAGAGATGAAAAATTTCCAGTACCTTCGATTTCTGGAAATTACTGTAAGTTACAGTTGCATTAAATTAGATTAATTACAGTTGTACAAGAATCATACCAAAATGTCGCCAAGTTTGACGACTTTTGACAATTACTCTCCAAATCTGACTATAAAAATTAGTCTATTACACATTGTTAGTTTGGCCCTACTCCGCCAATATTGGCGAGACAGCCATTTATCTGAACCTTGAATGGATTTTCCTCTGTAATCCTATTTTTTCGACGAAGTTTCATTCTTTTGAAGCCTTTCACGTTACATTATGCAAGGGATAGTAAATTTTGCATATAATTTCACTAAAATAATTTGCATAGATACAAAATTCTTAACTTATATACCCAACCTCTCACTCGGCTTAAAAGTCCTTAGTCATGTCCTTCCGATTACAGAAGTGTTTTAATTTACAGAAGCATTTGTGTTCAGGCTATGCCAATTTTTTTTAAATTTAATTTTGGACAAATAACGAATTCTAACTTTTAAGTCGGTCTCACAGCTGCTATACTTTAATTTAGGAAAGTTTTATACGCGTGATGAAAAAATAAAAATATAGTAATTTGACTCCCGTACTACAAAAATTGACTGGCACATTTAATTTCAAAATTTGCAGTTTTTTATGCCATTTTCCACTTTCCTTGAGGCATCGGTTAATTAAGTCAGAATAATTCGAGGAAATAAGTTTAAATGAAATGCAGCAAAAAATGTGTATAATTTAATGAGCCGTGCAAGAAGTCATATGGTATTCACATCAGATTGTTTAAAAAACGTGATGCAGTCTGAAGCAGATGGAAGAAAAAAGTATTTCTCGCGAAATAAATTCCTTTTGAGTAATGACGAATCCTGCGATATTCGTTTTCACATTTTAGCTTGAAGTAATAAAATGCTCGTTGTAACACTTATTTTATCGAATTTTAGAAGCTGAATGTTCAAACGATTCCTTCACTCACAGAATAACGGTCAATAATTTTTCTTTAGTTCATAATTTACTTATAATTTATTTCTTTTGTTTCAATCATAGCTGAAAATTTTATCATTGAGAACGTGCAATTAAGACTAAGAAATAGAAAACAAAATACTGTAGAGACATTAGGTATTTTTGAACCAGGAGTATTGAAAAATGAGCTGTCTGATACGAGATCTTGTCATGACACGGCGATGCTTGTTTCTAACCGGGACTTTTTTTTCACCCTTAAATTTTTTCTTCGTTGGATCTTCCACACGTTGAGGGATTCTTTTCTCCGGAATTCTTCGGTTGGTTTGAGAACTTGTAGTTTCTTTGGTACTTTGCTTTTTCGCGGGTGGTGGACTTTGTGGTGCTGTGAGAATTTTCTCTGGGGAAGTCGGCTCTTCTAAATCGGAAGCCTGGAAGAAATCATGTAAGACAGCGAAATCTTTACGATCATCGTGCTTTTTTAATTGATCCGGACTAGCCTTTATTCTTTCTCCGGAATCTGTTTTTAAAAAGATCACCGCTCCAACGATCTGCTGTACTACATAAGGTCCTTCAAATTTATGGGCGAATTTTGATACGACGTTTTCAGGGGCACTAGACTGAGTAATTTTCTTTTCAACACCTTATCCCCCACTTTAATTCGCAGCGTTTCCTACCGTAGTAAATTTTCTGTCGCTTTCTTACTACATCGGAATTTTTCAAAGCTTCGTCAATCAGCTTTTGAATATTTGCCTTTTTAAATTCTGGTTCTTGCTCTTGAACAAAAAAACAGTTTGTCTAAAGGAGTCAACATCTTCCTATCCAGAAATAATTCAGCGGGCGTTTTCCCCGTTGTATCATGCTTGGCAGTTCTTAAAGCATAGGCTAGTTCATCAACGCAGCCATCCCAGCGTTTATGATAATTTTTCACGTAACTTTTAATTATTTTAACAATGTTTTCATTAACTCTTTCTGCGATGTTTGCTTGTGGTCTGTACGGGACTATTTTCGCATGCCGTATGTCAAGCGCTTTACACAGGTTCTCAAAAGTTTGACTAACAAATTGCCCACCATTATCGCTAATTACTTTTAACGATGCACCGTATTTTAAAATATACTTATGTAAGAACGCATCTGCAACTATTTTAGCTGACGCTCGCTTTAAAGGAATTATTTCTACCCACTTAAAAAAATAATCTGCAATTACCAAAAGCTATCGGTTATTTAACTCGCTTTGGGGAAAAGAGCCAAGAAGGTCAATTCCAGAAGGATCTCGTTAAGAAAAGTCGCGCGAATACTATTTAGATACCCGGCCGGGCTATAATTAACGTTGTTAATATTAATTGACATAACTGACAGGACCTGACATACGCTGTTACTATCTTCTGTATTTGCGTACTCTATGCACCGTTTTCCTTATACCTAAATGACCCGCTGTGGGACTATCATGAAGTTCCTTCAAAATACTCAACCGTTGTGCGGCGGGTATGGCTGGTTTTAGCTCGAGGTTTTCATTTGTTGATTTAGTATAGAACAACAGATTATCTATGATATCGTAATTTCGGACCATATTTCTAATTGCAGCAAGATCTACATGCTCAAAATTATCTGGATCCATTGAAAAAGCACAGATATCACCGAAATCTGGATCCTTCGGCAATTCAGCTATAATTGTTTCACGGGAATCTAAAACTTTAGAAGTTAACATAGCACATTTTATTTGATTCTCATTTTCATCCAGTTTAATTCTTGACAAGGCGTTGGCCACTGTAGTTTCCTTGCCAGGAGTGCGTTTAATTATTAAGTTGTATTCTTGTAACTTCAAGGCCCATCTAATTAATCTAGAAGTTAAATTCTTTCCAGAATATAATCTGCCTACGGTCTCATGATCAGCGTAGATTGTAACTGGGGCTTTTCCAAAGTATACCCTAAACTTCTGAACGGCCATTAACACTGCTAACGTTTCCCTTTCTGTCGCTGTGTAGTTCCTTTGAGTCTGATCTAGAGTTTTGCTAAAAAATGCCAAGGAGTGCCCTTTTTGAGTTAAAACTGCACCCACGGCGTAATCAGACGCATCCGCCGCGATCTCCTCTCGTCCCCTTCCGGGAATTTTAACACTGGGGCATTAATTAGAGCTGTTTTCAATTTTTCGAAAGCGTCGTTTGCCTCCGTTTTCCATGCAAACTTGGATTTCTTTCGTTTTAACACTAACAAAGGTTTAACAATATCGGCAAAATTTTGGAGAAACGAACGATAATATGAGCACATGCCAATAAAGGATGAATTTTTTTTCGCAGCATTTGGCGGAGAATAATTTTTAATTGCTTTTATTTTAGAATCTTCACTTTCGATGCCTTTAGCTGAAATTTTGTATCCTAAATATCGCAATTCCTTAGTTGCGAATTTACATTTTGTGGCATTAATAGTTAACCCTGCTTCTTTTAATAATGAAAAAACTTCGTTGAGGTCTTCCACGTGTTGTTCAATAGTATCACTAGTTAAGATAATTTCATTGAGATAAATGAGAGTGGATTTTCCTAGAACGGGACGTAAAATTATGTCCATAGCGAGGTTGAAAAGTTAATGGGGCCCCGCAAAGACCAAACGGCATGAGTAAAAATGCATAAGTACCAGATTTTGTAATAAACGCGGTTTTATTCACATTTTCTGGTTTCATGGCTATTTGAAAGTAGCCTGAAGTAAGATCAAGAGTGGTCATATCTTTTGTAGACCTAATTTTCCATATTATTTCTTCTATTACCGCTAAAGGGTAAACAGGGAATTTAGTCATGCTATTAAGTTTTCAGTAATCGATCGCAAAACGATAAGCTTTTGGATCCGAAGAAGGCAAGTTATTTCTCTTTTTGCATACCACAACTGGGCTAGCATATTCACTATTGATGGGAATAATTATTTTATCCCTCAACATTTGTTTTATGTGGTGTTCTATTGTTGCTTCTTTTTCCTTATCATAACGGTAGGGTTTTGCTTTACAAGGTTCGCTTAATTTTAGTTCTATCACATGGGTGACAATTTGTATATTCCCTGGCTTCTCAGAAAATAAGTGCTAAAGTTACTTACGAGTTGCTCCAGCTTGGCTTTTTCATCTTGTTTTAGATGTAATAAATCTATGTTTGGAATCTTTACTTCTTCCATCCCCTTTGGCACCATATCCAAGAAAATAGAGTTTTCTGCTTTATTGTGGCGTTCGTCGACCGGAGGAACCCTGTACCTAAAATGACATTGTTTTGCAAATTTTTAACAACAAAAAATAGCGCTTTTAAAGTTTCGTTTTTTACCTTGAACGTTCAGTGATAATTTTCCAACACATTCACAAACTTTCCCTTGTGCGGCAACAATTTCTGCGCTACAATTTTTAAACAATCTTATTCTTCGGAAATTTCGATAGTAGAAGTTGTAGCTTAAAATATTTCCTTCCGCGCCGATGTCGACGAGTGCTTCTACCGGTAGGTCGTTTAAAAGAACCTGGATTACCTGTAGTTGGAAATTCTTGACTACCACGATATTTACATATAACTTAGAGGGATTTTGCGATGCACACGGGGTCTGAACCCTCAATTTCTGCGGCCCCTTTGTTCGTTTAAATTCATTTTTCTTCCTGATGCTTGCTGGGTGCGCTGGCGCTCTTTGGCTTTACCGTTTTCATTCTTGCTTGTTGACAGCCTGGTAAGAAAACGTTTTCCGCCATTGTATTTGTTTCTCTCTGCGGCCGGTTGTCAGGATAAGTGCTGATAGTAACCCTGGGTAGGAAATCTCGAATTTTCCGCTATCCGCTGTTTCTGAAACTTTACGGTTAATTCGAATAATTCTTCCAGCGTTCGGGGTTTCTCAGTTCCACGAAATCATGTACTGCGGGAAATAATCTTGGTAGTATAATTTCAATTACTTCATTATCGGGCTTCCTTCCATATAGCATATTCACTAATTTGACTTTCCCAGGATAAACTCGGTAAGGTGTTCAACTTTCCGCTGATAAAAGCTGTAGAGTTCGGCTTCCAGCTTCGCACTATCCTTCACGATCGGGAAGGCCTTCAAGAGAGCCGCTTTGAAATTCTCAAAATTGTAGGTGAGGCTTCTGACTTCCCCGAGTAAGAATTTTCCTATCCCTTTCCACCAAGACTCCGTCTGTCCTCGGAGGGCACTGGAGGCGATGGCTCCTTTTCGCCTTTCGGGTACCGGATACAACTGAAAGTGTGTCTCAAGCGATTCAAGGAATGAAGTGACGGAGCTTTTACCGTCGAATACTACTGCTGGCTTGATAGCTGCTCGCATCGTCTGTGTTAAAAAGCCAAATCCATCCAATAGGCTTGTCACCACCGGGTCTACGACTTCTGTCTCTTGTAGGGATAATTGTCTGTCCTGATTACTGGCCATTGGATTCGAATTAGAATTTCGGGCGCCAGATGTAACGTTCTACTCTCCTTCTGTTGTGTAGAATCTTGAGAAATAGTGATTGCACTGACGCAGTATTAAAAATTATTAAATTCTTTAATTTATTTACAATACGTCAACTTGACGCTAAAATACAACGCCTCAACTTGGGCGGTAACTGAAACAGTAGAATCAAACTTAAAATAAGAGATATTCACACATAGTAGAATTACCCTACAGGGTCATATAATCCTGTAGCCTACAGCGCGCAAATGAGTCTAGTGGCAGCAAGGTAATAGCGCTTAAGCCACGTCAAAACCAGCAGTACCTGCTAAACAGAAGTTTGCGTATAAGCACGCACGGCAATTTCCCGGACTCTCTCTTCCTTTACTGAAAGATCGATATTTAACTTATTCTCCCACTGGTAGAATTTGCATTTCTTACGCACGCTACCAAATTTAAATACTCTGGCACTGACAATAAAGGGTAATAAAGGCTTGTAGGAAAGTAACCTAAAATTAAATTTAACTGGTTATTTAAAATAAATATAAATCCCTACAAAGTAGAGGGCGAAGAAAGAGTTAAACCTGCATGTACTGTATTTCATTGTACATTATTTTCAGGAGATTGATGAGGAAAAAAAACGAGACAGCTAAAAAGACCGCTTGCGACAGCAGCTGGTCTGTTTACAGCAAAAGAGGGTGTTTTTCTCAAAAAATCATGAGACTGCTTTCAAGCTACCTCCATTTCATTGAAAGCAAAGTTAGATAAATTGAAGGAATTAAAGTGTTGCCCTAGGCTGCAGGTGTAGTGGTTAGGGGAGCCGATAGCCATACCAAAGGGCAGGGGTTCGAATTCCGGGTAAGGCATGGTTGTAACTATCCATCCCTTCATAGAAGGCAAATGTGGCCCATCTATTAGGTGCCTCCATAATAAAGTGACCACCACTTCTAGTTTTAGTAGTGGCCAAGACGAAGTCGGCTGGGGGCCCGCCATTGGTTAAAAAAGGAGTTGCCCTAGATGTTTGATATCATGTCATATAGAAAAGCAATGTAAATACGTTTCATTCAGTGTCACATCAGTTGACATTACATTTTATTGTGTCTTGAATTATCCACAAAATGGGAAAACGAATCTCGAGAAAAAGCGCCATTTCAGTCCAAATTACGATTTCGAAATCGTTACGTAAGAATGAGATTGCGTTAATGACTTGCGGAAAGAATATTGCTAAGAATTCGGACATAGATAGATGCTTTTAGTGCAATTATATGTGAAATTTCTATATTTTTCTATGTAATGCAACGAAAAAAAATTTAAACATACAAACTATGCCGGAAAAGAAAGAATAAAGGGGCAAGTCCAATAGGATTCAGTTAATGTTTATCTCGGTAATTTGGCCAGATATTGGCAAGCTGGCAATAGTTTTGGAAATTTACTTTTGTTTCCACATTTGGCGAGAAAATCGTCAAACGTCGCCTAAACTTGGCGGCTATTTGGCGACATTTCGGTCCGGTGCCTGTTTCACTGTAAAACGTATTGTAATTGAATAAAGGTGATTGAGTAACCGTAATTCCACCGTATTGCCTTCTAGCTATTGCAAGAATCAGAAGGTACTAGAAATATCTTGGCCGCGGGTGAAAACTATACAAGGCCGGGGAGAGCAATTACTCTCAGTAGTTGTTGTTGTTGTTAACTGTTAGCTCAGCTTGAGTTTGGAGTACTGAGATTTTTCCGGGTAGCTTTCTCTTTGGCTACACTTTGCATTGCGTTGTGTTTAACGTTCATAGTGGTTTGAGTATAATTGCTGATTACACTCTGTGATATTGCGAAGAGTTATGCCACTATTTTTGTGGAAAGTTCCATATATCTGAAGTGTTTCTTTTGATAAAAATGAATTTTATCAAACTATCATTGGCTCAGTGTGCTTTCAACCAGTAATGAACTCATACGCACACAACACATTTTGGTGGCAGAAGTGGGATTGAATGTCTGTGACAAGAGCGATGTAAGAGCAATTAAGAGAAATGGTTACTGCCTTTGCTGCATTCTAAGAAAAGATAGGAGGTGCCGCCAACTCCGTCAAATAAAAGATGAAAACTATCGATAATTTATAGCGACGAGGTAGGCAATTTTCTTGGTTCCAATAATCTCTTGAGATCAATTAATTGAAATACCATGGAGATAGAAACCGCCACAAATGAGATCGACTAGAAGTTCAGTCCACTCGCAGCATCACGATGGGGTGGCTTTTGGGAACGACTTGTTCAAATGATTAAGAAGCATTTGTGTCGAGTCCTAGGCAAGTCGTGTTTGAATTATGAAGAACTGATGAATGTGCTGTGCGACTGCGAAGCAACTGTGAATGCCAGAAATCACTTATGTGTCGGAAGACTCTGATGACCTCATCCCTTTGACACCGTCCTTGTTTATAGGTGAAATTCCAGTCTTTGGAGTTCCTGAATTTGATTACCTTGATAAAGTTGATTTCAATAAGAGACTGAGCCATCTACAGAATTTACGAGAGCTCTTGAGAAGAAGATTTACAAATGATTTACAATGCTAGTGCAACGTCCATTTACAGTGTCGATTTCTCAACAGATAAAAATCCCGAGTTCTCCTCGAGTGTGATGACAAACGCAAGGTGCGGTGCCTCTAGCAAAAGTGATTGAGCTATACCCAGAAAACGACAGTAACATTCAAGCAGTTCGCGTCAAAACCATGTCTGGAGAATTAGTTCGTGCAATCTAGAGAATATTCCCTCTCGAAGTATCTTCATCTTTGAAGTCAGATGAGGCAAATGAAACTGAGACCCTGGGTGACGAAAATTTAGTTTCAAAATTACCAAAGAATAATTTATCTCCAGATTCATCAAAGATATATACATAGCCACTCTGTTACTCGGCTCAGTGGGCGTAGTTTCTTTAATCTTATATGTCTGTTAACTGCGCATTTTTTGCTTTGAAATTGATGGAATTATGTTGTTCTCAACTTCCGGTTAAGGTTTTGATGCCTTTAGTAAATCTGCATGCAAGATTTGTAGAATTATCAACAATTTAAAAGTTGTTTAAGTGCAGCTGAACTTAATCATTTTTCATATAGCAGCCATATTTGTTTACATTTGAAATTTGGGAGAATTGTGAATTTGTTACCAATCTAGAAAAACTAAGCTTCGCAACAACAAAGATTACACCTTCTTTTATTACTGCGAATTAAATCGTGCTTAATCCATTCTGGAGTTTATTCGAGGAAATAAGCGTTTAAGATTTACTTCGTAATTTTTAATATAGATATTTTAAGCTTTTTAATGTATTTTTGCCTCGTCGCGAAGAGAGAAATGAATTAATTGAATGAGAATTACTGAATCGTCCGTGAAAAACTCTTTCTTTTTTGTTTCTTTGCTTGTTTGTTTAATTTCTTTTATACTTCGTTTTAGATTTATTATAGTATTTGAACAGGACATGTGATAACGATTAGATAATTTTTCAGCTGATAAAACATAGTTTTTGAGCATTCTGAATTATAAAATGAATGAGATGTAACGCTGTTAAGTGAACCTAGTGCCAGACTTTCGCTAAGGTAAACAAATATGGTGACTTTTAAAGAGTGCATTTATTCTATCATGGTTTATGCTCTGTCGACGAAGTAGATTTAATTCAATCCAATAAGTTTAAATGAATGCGTTTAATTTAATATTCCGTACAAGGAAGTCATGTGGTGTGCACATCAGATTTTTTATATTTTGTTTTGATTGATTAAGTATATGTCATCAATCAAAAGATGGGAGTATTGTTAGAAACAAGACTCAGTTGTCATCTTGCTTTCACAGTTTGCCAGTGATCTTTATTATAGTTTGTTGATGTTCTACGGATTTTGAAATTCTGAGCTACTAAAGAGAGTAATTGAAAATTACTTAGCTTTTAAGCCTTTGTTGACACATTATAACGAGGGACGATTCACTTGACAAGACACATCTTACACATCTAGCTACATTCTAAAAAACAAAGTAAAGTTAGAGTTTGTCTTTGTTAGTCTTTGTTTTTTAGAGATTCTAAAAAACAAAGTAAAGTTGTAGTTCTGAGTTCAAAGGCTCACTATCGCCATCTATCGGCTGAGTTCACAACAAGTAATAAAGGAAGGTCACATTTTGGCGAGTATGTGCTCTGTGCATATACAAAATAAAGTGCAATTCATTAGCCAATTGTCTCATATCCTTCTTTTTTTATCACTGACTGCTTTAGGAGACCTTTTGCTTCAGTAGAATTTAAATGCTCGCATGCCAGGAGGAGTATTATATATTTATACATTCACACCTTCTTTGATATTTGATAAATGAAACTGAATTAGATTGAGGTGACAAATTCTATTTGACTATTAGGATTATCTGGTTGCTTGTAGAAGGCTGATTTCTCTCTTGGGGTTTAGATGAATCAAGATGACTGAATCTTTTTTTTAGTAGTTACGTATTTGGTAGCATTTTTTGGAAGTTTTCTTCTGGCAGTTTTGGGGGGTTTAGGAAAACCTTTAGGAAAACCTGCATGTTTTCTTCATTACTATAAGAAAAAGTTTGTTCAGTACACGTACTTTTATTTAAATTATTAATATAAATTTAATATAATTATTAATAATTCCATATATAAATATATGGAATTATTCAATTATGTGCTCTTTTTAATTTAATACTCTTTTCGATACCGCGTTGACAAGCAAACAGGAAAAGCAACGATTTTTCAAGTATACCTCCCGCGCTATGCTGCTACGAAACATCCCTTAGCAGGAGAAACGTATCGCGACTGTCTCCCCAGAAGAAGTACATCATCGGATGGCAAACATAGTCTGATCGAATCCGATCTACCATAATAAGCTGTTTCTTCCTTGTTTGGCGTCATCAGAATTAGCCGTCTCCGAAGAATATTGGCAAATCGTAAATAAAGTATTGTTGCGAAAAATTCGGCGGTTGCGCCTGTATGTAAGCTTTCCGGCATGGCACTAGGGTTGCCATAAAATAGTGTATGGTAGGGTTGCCAGATCGGCGACTTTATCACCCATTTGGCGACCAAATTGGCGATATCCCATGGTCCAATCGGGAAGCTTCTAGAATAACTTCCTGTCGAGATATTTCTCGAAACCTGTGGAACCTAAGGAAAAGCTATATAAACCCTTGCGTTTCTGTGAGAATAGCTGCTTACTGTGAGTTGTTGTGAGAATAGCTGCTTACTGTGAGTGCTAAGCTACGCGAGAGTTTTGTGAACGGAAAGCGATCGAGATAGTGCTTTGCCGTGAAGCTACCTTTACAGTATAGCTTGACAGTGTATTGGTGATTGTTCCACGGTGTTTATTATAAGTTTAGTGTTGCCGTGAAGCTACCTTTACAGTTACAGCCTGAAGCTGTGTTGCTGATTGTTTCAGCGTATTTATTGTAGATTTTCGACGCTTTTAAAGGTAATTTTGGAACTGTGCTGTAAATAGTGATTCTTGTAAATAAATTGTGCTTTTTATTGTTCTGCATCGTGTTTTCATTGGATACTCTCAAATCCACGAACCCGTATAACGCAACAGTATAATTAAATTATTTTCTGCAATTTTTTATCGAGATATATGGAAAACCTTGCACTCTAAAAATCATATTTTGATTAGCAGAACATCACATTTTCGTTGTAGATCAGTTTATTCGCAATTGAGAATCATCGATATCAGCGAATCATGTGTTTCACAAACACTTTTACACACAAGTGCACATTTGTTCAGATCCTTTTTCCGAAGTGGGAGAAAGCTTTTAGCCTAGGTGTCCGAATTTAAAAGCTCTAAAGCAACCGATACAAGAGCAAGTCCTGGATAACATTCGAGAAAGATTTAATCAGTGCATAAACAATGGAGGTTACCACTTGAGTGATGTTTCGTTTAAAACCGAAAAACGTGATGTAAAATGGCATTGCCGTGTAGTTTCAAAGAACAGAAACAAAATTTCCATACAAGGAGGTTAGATTAAATAGAAATGCCCTCCGCTCAGTCCAAGTGAAGCCAAAAAAGGGGAAAAGCATGGCCTTAGTAGTCGTGCCTTGGATAGATTGACGTGCTTTAACCGCACCCAATTTCGTTCCTGGCAGTATATAAGACCGCAGATTCTTCGAGCTCTTTTTCTTTTACTTTTCGCTCCATTTCAATTTATTTACGTTATGTGATTACAATAGTTTCTGTATTATTTGATTGCAATAATTTCTACAGAATGTATCATTAATGAATGCTAGCATTAAAAGTATTGTAAAAAATTAAATAAATAAATAAATAAATAAAAATAACTGACAATCAAACCAAAAATTGATTATATTTTAGTTTTTCTAAGTATATAAAATTCCCAAATTTTCCAAGTTTTAAATAGTACTTATGTTCTGAAATTTAACTTGAATAAGCAACGATGAAAAATATGTAAATTCTACATTGCTATTTTTAAAACTCATACAACAAATATGACTAGAAATAAAATCCTGTTATTATATACTTGCTTGAGCACAAAATAAAATAACGTTATATACATAAAATGTAAGACTTGTAATATAATATGATCGCACTTTGAAGTAAACTGTTTTCTTTTCCATAGAGTGCAAGCCCCTCCCCCTCTCCTTGTTTACTTACCGTTTTGCTGTCACTCTAAATTAATCGACTATCACATTTATTATTTTTATATAAAAGGAAAATCTGAGAATTACATATATTTCTTGGTGCACGTTACACAAAGAAAATATTCAAACTCTCTTGAAAGCCTTTGAAACACACAATTCGATTATTCTACTTTTTTATGCATATTCAAAAACATTCTTTTACATGGAAATACAATCGGAAAGGTAGACATTATTTCGTTGTAACAATTGAATACTTTAGGACTCTCACATCTTCGCATAGAAAACAAGAAAACACACTGAGAACTTTGAACCAGCTGACGTTTAACCTTACTTCGCTTAGTAACGGCAGCGTTTTCTTGCCCTCATGTGGCGTGGCTTATTTTCCTCCCCCGGCTTCACTCTCTTTATACTGCAATAGTCGAGATGCCATCTCCATGTATTCCAACCTCCTGTTTCCATATCTTATTTGGTTAGATTTTATTAGCTTCAAGGTGTTCAATCTGCCACACTCTGTATTATTGTAATAATACTATATTTATGAATAATACGATAAAAACTTGTCCTAAATATTCTTTTTGATGATATAGCTGTAAAAAATGAAATTACAGTCGTTTTCATGGATAGAGGTAGCGAAATTTTTAGTCAACCGATCAGTGAATGAATTTAAAATAAAATGTAGTGTTAGAAAAGAAGTAATCATACAGTTCTATAGATCAGATAGAAAATTGAAAATGATCCTTTGATAACATATTTGTCACAATAGTTTTGTCTCTGTTGTTTAAAACATAAGTGGAATTGATGATTATTGATCATATATTACTTTTGCACGTTTCTTAGAAATCGGTAAGTATCATACAAGTTGAAACCTGAAACGTGTCTTAAAATTTGTAACCTCCAATTTGGCAACGTATGATTGTTATCGTCATTGCAATACGTACGTGTTGTTATTTCGTCGTTGTTCCTGTTTCGTCACATAGAATTTGCTAGATTGTTGCTGTACTGACGTTTTCCTATATCTGTGTCGTTGAGAATCATTTAGTTACCTTTAGAGAAGAGTGAAAAATGTCCCAAACTGGATTTGGTACGTTCTTCCGAACGCTGAACCACAAACTGTGAGTATCAAAAATGGCTGTTATTTTTATTATTATTTTCTTGTTGTTCTCAAAATAGTTAACAATTCAGTTATAAATTTAGAATTCCTGGTTGTATTCATGTATCTAAATAGTATTGGTGTTCTCGTTGTTGAAGTAGGCCAGAAGTTTTCATGTAATGCTGAATTTGCATTCTTTTAAATCTGTGAAAGTCCAATTAGCAGATTGGAAGTAAGCTGTATTTAAAAATAATTAAATAAATTTATAATGTTTGAAGAAAGTTTAATGTAGTAATTTCCGCAGTATTTCTAATGTGTCGAAATTTTGTTTATCACATGATGCCGTTTAAGACTTCCTTACGTAATGTCAAAGATGGTGGAACTTGTAGATAGTGATTCTACGCATTTTCTCAGAATTTCATGGTTTTTACCCACAGTCGTATATGTTTCAATTTTTAGTAGTAAAGCTGTATATTAAGCGATACATTTAAACGAAATGTTTGACCTAGCCCTTTAGAAGCTTTTAAAATATCTAGTTCAATACTGTATATGAAAAATCAGTCGTGTTTCATATTACATATTTGCGAAGAGTAATCTGTGTTTTTATATGCCTTATTAAAAATACTGAGTATAATAAACCAAATCTCGGCCTCAAAGATGGCGGATGGAGATCAGTACATTTTAGATGTTTTCACTCTTTGGTAATTGATCTTATGGAGATAAGTACTTTTAGATGTCATCATTCTGTAGTAATTTCGTATCTTATTCAGAAAATAAGTTTATTGCAGGAAAATTGAAAAGAAAAATTTGAATGAAAGATTTTTGCATTTAAAAAAAATAATTTCATTATATATTTAAAAGAAGGGTAATTTTCCAACATTTGTATCCTTCTGACTGTTAAATTTAAAAAATTTGTTAAATGTTAGCAGCTTAGGCGCTTGATTTTTAAATTGTTTCCTGTTAGAATTTTTTCTTTTCTATTAAAATGTAATTATATACATATATTAAAAGAATAAACTGTTTATCAGGTAATACTTATTTTATAATGCATTTTGTGTTTAAAAATGAGTCAGTTTTACATGTAAATTATGAACTACTCTTATAAGCTCCTGACATATATTGCAGCAGATTATTTGTGCCTGTTTCTTGATGTATAAAATTATCAAATGGCAGTTTTTAATGCTTCAAATTAAGTAGTTTACATAAAGGCGAAAAAGTATAATATTTGAAGTTTTTAATTTCAGCATTTTCTTGTATATTTATTAAAAGTGTTTTTGGTGGTTTTGTAAGTATGAAGTAACCAGTTATTGCATAAGAAAATGTGGTCCTTTGAGTATAGAATCGTGAAAAGAATGTCTGGTATTATGGAACTCTATACTTGAAATATGTTGAAATGGATCATCAAGTATTCGAATTATGGACATTTTGTGGGAAAGAAATGATTTAGTATCTTCAACATTTAAACTAGGAGGGAGAACTGTTCCATATTTTGTGTGAACTTCCATGTCTTAATTCATTTCTTCATCTTTCATTCACATCAGATTCTTTCATTTTTTTTTTTTTACTTATCAAGGTTGCTAATATTGAAAGTAATTATTCTTGCCAAAATATGTTTAGATATTGACTTTACTTAATATCAAACATTTAGCATTTAAACGAGACATTGAATTCATACTCAATAAAATATTTTTGTTTTCAGGAACAGCTTAATGTTTATAATGGTACTAATATTCTCATCACATTCAGTTCTTGTTGGCTTACATCCTGTTCTCTCTTGTCATGCATTTTCATAAGAGTATGAATAGAGAAATCTTGTGGAATTAGTATAAGATTTCATAATAGTTTTCAATCTGCTCTGAAACAAAATGTGTTTAAATGTTTTCAGAACCTGAGATAAAGCCAAAACTTCGGATGTATCTTAATTTTAATGTTTCCTCTATTGCAGTATTTCTTAAACTGTAGTGTTCAGACCATAAATAGCCCTCAAAGCCTGCTGTTGTAGTTTTCCTTGATTTAAAAAAAAAAAAAAAACTCCCCCAAAAAAATTAAATTAAAGTTAACTATGTATATCATACTATTGCTAAAAATTTCAGAATCTGAAAACTGTGCATAGGAATCATCTACTTCTTTTTTTTCCAAGACTGGTATATGAAATTTATTGCTGATTACTGTACCTGTGCACTTCCCGCTTTAGTCAAAGTAGTAAAAGAGGAATTAAAGCATATATGACAGCAATCTCAACTTTGCTGTGCATCTGCTGGGCTCATTAGCGGTGAAAATAAAATGTAATGAGCTGTATAATAGTGCTTTAAATTATGACTCAGTTTGCTGCTACATATATGTATGAAGAAGGGTTTTCAGCACTAACTCAAATAAAAGCAAATTATTGAAATGAACTTGATGCATATACACTCACGTTTGTGAAAATTGCAACACCATGAAGAACTTACGCGAGTGAGCTGAAATTTTCAGGAAATGCAAAGTAGCGCATGATATGCAAATGATTAGAATTGCAAATCCGTAGCGCATGCGTATGCTGAGCAGCGCCCTCTGAACGGCTGATGGATCCGAATAAATAGACGGCTGTAGCGAGGCGTGTATGGTTATCGGTGGTTATCTGCTAGTGGTAAACGTTAACTCAATCTGTACTTATGCCTCGTCGACGAAAGAGAGCGAGATTTGAACAACTTACAGAGTTTGAACGAGGGAGAATCATCGGCCTTCGTGAAGCTGGATTGTCGTATCGTGCAGTAGCCTCTCGTGTGCAGCGTAACAGCAGCACAGTGATGCGCGTTTGGAAGCAGTGGACGGACGAGTGTCGGACAACTCGGAAATCCGGGAGTGGACCCCGAAATGTGACGTCAGCTCGCGATGATAGACACCTGGTCCGCATGGCGCGGACGGACCGTACAGCTTCCTCTAGACAATTGGCAGCACTGTGGTCAATAGCTACAGGTGTTTCATTGTGTGCTTCATCAATTCGTAGACGTCTGCTGCAGTGTGGACTGCGCGCACGGACTCCTTTATACAGGATCCCCCTAACGCACGACCATCGCCGCCTGCGGCTACAATGGGCCAATCAGCATAGAGACTGGCGTGCTGATTGGCAGCATGTCGTGTTTTCTGACGAATCCCGCTTTAATTTGTGGTACCATGATGGCCGCATTCGTGTCAGACGCTATGCCGGTGAACGCCACCTTCCGGAGTGCATTATCGAACGCCACAGTGGACGAACACCCGGAGTTATGGTCTGGGGCGCCATAGCATATCATAGACGATCTCAATTGCTACGAATTGTGGGCAATCTGAACAGCAACCGGTATATCCGTGAAGTTCTACAGCCCGAAGCTGTTCCCTTCCTTCAAAGCTTGCCAGGCGCTGTATTTCAACAGGACAATGCCCGCCCTCATACTGCTCGGATTGTTAAATCCTTCTTTGCAGCGCAGCAGGTACAGCTTCTTCCTTGGCCTGCGTGTTCCCCGGATATGTCGCCAATTGAACATGTGTGGGATGTCATTGGTCGGCGTCTTGCTCGTGATCCTCGTCCTGTTGCGTCTGCAGACGAACTTTGGGTACGCGTACAAACGATATGGAATGCTCTTCCTCAGTCAGACATTCAAACTTTGTTTGACTCCATGCCACGTCGTGTAGCAGCACTTATTGCGGCGCGTGGTGGCCACACAAAATACTGATTCTGATCTCTTGTTCTTGTTTGTTTGCTTTGAACATTTAATCATTTATTTGTACCACTACCACTCAACTGTGTATTAAATTGCATTCAATTATGACGATTCCTTCTTGGTGTTGCAATTTTCACAAACGTGAGTGTATGTGCCTAAAGTTTACCAGCATACATCCAAACACAGAACAGCTAGGCAAGAATTGAAATTCTCATACATCTCAGTGTGAGTATTTACATCTAATGGTTGGAATGCGCTTTAGCCCACTGCTTGGCGGCGATTGTTTTTGAATGAGCAATAAACGCGCCAACATGGGTAACTCCGTATATCCGCCAACATGGCTGACTGTTTGTACGTTGCCTACATTGTGCAATTCGCTGAAGTTTTTTTAAGTTTAAAAGGAACGCTGTGCACATGGCATTTTCTTGTAATTTATTTTCGTTATTTTAGCTTATTTTGTTCATTTGTGTACATTGCCTACATTGTGCAATTCGCAGATGTTTTTTTAAGTTAAAACGGAACGGTGTGTACATGGTATCGTTTGTAATTTTAATGCCCTTTTTAAAAAAAAAAAAACCTTCTTTCTTCGATGCCACTTTGGTTACGTTTTCGCGGAGCGTGTCGGGAAGGTTATGTAAAGGCATAAAATGTGTAAGTATTACAACATAAAATGTAAATAATTAATATAAACCTAACTCACAAATATTTTAATGATCATAATGTTCGTTTTGCATATTATTTTATTATCTTTTTGTGGCAACAGTTTCCATAATAATTTATGCTTTAGAATTCTTTGTTTTGTTTACAATAGCAAGCGTGTCGGGAAGTTTGCAATAGCAAAGACGTTTCGCAGAAACGCGCCGAATTGGCGATTTTCAAAACATCGCCAAGCAGTGGGCTAAAGCGCATTTTCACCCATACCCATCTAATTTTTAGTCGGCAAGGTAGGCTTTAGTGTAAAATTGGGTGCCCCTTCGATTAGCAACAAATTTTGTTCAGTTTTGGTGATGAAAACCCATTTTTGGTTACCATGAAGTTTTAACATGTTAGCTTCTTGATTTATTTTTTTTTTTTTTTTTTTTTTTTTAAGTGAAAATAAATTGATGTGTACATGGACAAAGTTAAGGCGGTGAAACTGCATATTACGGGCCAGTCTCGCGCATTTTTGAAAAGTCGCCAAATCAGTTATTTTCGTGCGATTTAGAAAATCACTAACTCATCATTTCGCCATATTAGATGGTTGCGAATTTGAATGAATCCTGTAAACATGCAAAAATATCTAAAACAGAAGTTCAAGAGAAACAACGATAAAGTATTTGAAAGTTAATAACTATGTATTTTATGAACAATATAAAAACTTTTCATAATATATACCATTTTTTAAGACAGTAGCAAAATGGAGTAAAATGTTTTAGCACGAAATTTAAGAAATTGTAATAAGCAGTAAATGAGCAATAAATGATGGGAAAGCATTGATTCATATTTAATTTAATACTTGGAAAAAAATGTAGAAGGAAAAAAAAAATAAAATTCAAAATTTCGATCTACTGAAACATGAGCAATAGTATAGTAAAAAAAAAAGTGGTTAAACAATTTTAACTACGTAATTTATATTTTTACAATAAATTTTTATTTATAATAAATAGTAGAAACTCGCATTTGTTTATATCTACACTAAAATGTAAGAATACAATGGAGATGAAATTCAAAATGGCGTACTCATTTCAACCATGTGCTTAACCACATAGAAATGGAGATGCACCTCCATTCACACAAATCTGTCGTATCTTTCATTTCAAGTAATTTCATAATATTTGTATACTTAGGACATTCGTACGTATTCGCAATCAAACCATAATTCATGCACCATTCTATCACACATCTTTCACCCTTATCTTGTACCCGAATCAAATAAGTAAAATCCATACATTCAACTCTTTCGACGTCAGGCATTTTGCTCACACAATTTACTAGAAGCACAGTGAAATGACGAAAATAATGCTTAATGCTATGAACTGTAACCTTAAATCCTAACGATTTTCATGATGCCAAGAGGTTACCAGATTTGGCGCAATTTCGCTTCATTTGGCGACTGGCCCGTAATCTGCAGTCTAGCCGTTACGGCAGTGCCCAGATTGTGCAATTCTGAGATTTTTTTAATAGAATTAAGTGAAAATAAATGATTTGTATGGATACCAAGTTTGTACAATTCTTAGACTTATTTTGTTTTTGTATAGCAGCCATCTTTGAAATTGTGCCTTCCGGCCCAATCTTGGTGTAAAAAAAGAATCGCCAAAGAAACAAAGGGCACTCTATTGTAAACTTTTGCTGCAATATAGTTTATGCAAATTCTAATAGCCTTAAATTATTAGAAATAATCAAAATATAAGTATACTGACAGTAACATATATCAAAAAGATTGCTTTTGAAGAGGACAACTATAAGGTGGTCCACAAAACATTCTACTTCAAAAAAAAATGTCCCTGAAAAAAGTTTGAGAAATGTTCCTGTATTGTTTTTTGATGATCTAAATTGCAGGTTAGAGAGGCTTTTGCTATTTTAGATTGTGTGTCTGCAAATTTAAAGGTTCTTAACATTGGTTTCATTCTAAAACAATTTTTTTTTACACTTTAATAAAATTAAGGCTTAGAATGCATTTAAAAACTTATTAATGCAAGTAAAAAATATGAGAGTATTTTTGTGTGAGATTTAAAATGAAATATTCATAATTCACTGTTGAGTGTGTTCAAAGCGTATTTATCAATTTTTTTGCATTGTTTCTTGACTGCATTAATTTGTTACCTTATTATTTATTAAATTGTATTGCAGCAAAATGAAGACTTTTTTTGAGATAGTGTTTTATGATTTATGTTTTAATGTATAGTGTAAACCTTGGTTCACAAATGCCTTTTTTTCATGAACAGTTCAGTTGACATAAATTATCTGAACAAAACTCCTAGAATGGCAAATGTTGTCTTGAATTAAGAATGGTAAAGTCGGTAACATTTGATTTTCAAATGTGTTTTTGAGGTAATAATGCTTGCTTGACCAGTCCACTCTGAATAATAACACTTGTAATTCACAACATGTCAGTTTTGAATCGAATAATGAAGCCCAGGAATATCATGATCTTTCTCACTCAGTACAACACATCATGGAATTCCCTACAATTGCTAAGACTTCTAATAATGATCTCCAAATGAATAATTCGAGGAATATCTTTCCTCAAAATGTAGAAAGATCTTATGCTGAAGTAGCAAACTCTGTTCCTTCCAATCTTAATAAAACTATACTTCTATACCCTAAAGATGCTAACATTTATAAACATTTTCAAGACAGACTTCAAGATGTATTATCTCTTCATAAATTAAATACTAATGTCAAGAAAATTAACACAATTAGGAAAGGAGGAATGCACTTTACCGTGTTATGAAGTTGAAAACGTACAAAAAATTCATCATTGTGTAAACTCCAAAATGGATGCTAAAGAAATGCTTTTTATCAAATTTCAAGCTAGATTTCCAAAATGTTCTATTTACTCAATTCTTAAAGATTTCAACTCTAATGAACTTATCAGTATTATTGGTTTGTTGCAGGCATTTTTAGCAAAGCAGAGCATAAGCGGCGTAAAGTTGTTCTCAGGGTAGAATCTAGGAAAAGGAAGATGATTTAATTACTGAGGAGCGGTATTTATACCTTGTGGATTCCGAAAGTACTCTGTGATGGTGCGAGCTGTGATTGGTTAATTTTAGTTACCTTTTCCAAGCAGCGTTATGTAACATGGAAAGATCTTGAATTTGGGAGGACCGATGAATTTAGCAGGGTGAACACCAAATTTAAAATAGTTAATTTTGAGGTCGCCAATTATTCTTAAAGCAGCTCTCTTATTTTGCTATATCTGACATATCCCTATATATAACTCTTCAAAAGAAAGCTTGGGAAAGCATGGTGGGAGAAAAAGCATTAGTATATTAGTGAAGCAAGAAAGTTGATCACATGAGGAAGTATCAAGGACGTAGCCTGCAGGTTTTCTTATGTCCCGTCATTGTTCATGATTTTCTCATACATAGATTATAATATACTTTAAAATGTAATTTACATCTATTATAGCAGCGATATAATATGTAAATAAAACTAATAAATTAACAGAAATATAATTTTTAAAGTGTTAAAGTTTTTAGAATGTCCAGTGTAAATTTTGTCGAGTCTCTTGACGAAAAGTGTTACACAAGGTAAATGTTCAAAATTTTCTTGATGAAAATATTTCCATTACAATACAGATTGAGTTGTCAATTTTCATGTAGAAATATATAATACTCAGTTTATGATTGATTGAATAAGTTCTTATTGTGAATACATACATTTACTACAATAGAAAATTTAATATAAAAATATCATGATATGATGCAATAGTGAATAACATAATACTTTGACGATTAATTCTCCTCCCCAACAAAATCAGCGTACCAGCTTGATGATGGTTGGGGGATGCTTAGGTACAATAGATCAAAAAACCTTTGTTCCTTAGGAAAAGGTAACTGGTTTTTTCGCATTGTACAATTGTCAAAGTTTTCTCTATAAAAAATCTTCCATATTAATTAATAAAAGTACATTATACAAAATTGAGACTGAAATTTAAGACAACTTGTATAACCAAGTTAAAATCTTTTAAATTTTGCAAAAATATAACTGAATATTACCTTACAATAAGAAGGGAAAAAAAATTTTTTTGTTTTAAAATTATGTAAAAATATGTGTGGTAGTACTTGTGTGCTAAGCTGTGGTCAGAGGATCGTGACTGGTAAAGAAAATGGAAAAGCACCCAAGTATGGACTGTAAACTGGATGTTCCAAAACTTCCCACCTTTTTATGGGCCAGTGCCTCGACACACACCCGGGCGACATGCGGCCTTACATCATTGTGCATAAAGATGACACCTGATGACAGCATACCTGGATGTATGTTTTTGATAGCCTTATGCAGCTTATCAAGCATTTCGGTGTACCGCATTGATGGAGACATGCGGCTCCTTAAACTCCAGTAGTAAAACACCCTGTATGTCAAAAGATGCCATCAACATCACCTTTCCTGCCGAGTTTTGAATTTTTTTGGGCCTAGATAGGTTGAGATGTTTCATTAATGCTGACGGACTTCCTTCCAGTTGGAAGTGGTGACACAGGTTTCATCCCCTGCCACTGTATGCTGCAGCTGCAGAAAGTCGTCACCGTCAGCCATATAATGTACTAAATGGTGTAAACCGAGGCCTACCAGCTGTTTCTTGTTATGGCCAGACAGTATGCAGGGGTACCCATTCGCAACAAACTTTTTGTTACTTCCGAATGTCGCCGACAATATTGTGAACTGTACTGACGGAAACGTTCCAACTCATTTGCAACATCACGAACGTTTTGACCTTGATTACCGTGTTGATGTCTGTAATCAGCTTATGCGTCACAACCTGTTGCGACTGGGCCTCTGCAAATCCGTTTTATTCTGGCGACCTTCGCTAAATACTCTCGCGCGTCTCGTCAACGTGGTCTTCGTACACAGCACCATTCTTAGATGAATGTCCACCGGCTTGCATCCTTCCATTGTTAAAGACTTAATTACAGCTTGTTGATCCGTTTTCGACATAGTTGCATCGACACCAGCCATTTCTGAATGAATGCCTCATCCTTACGACTGAAGTTAGCACACATCTCCATTCGCACACACATGCATGGTATATACAGCTTCATTATCATGTTTGTTTCACGAAAATCCAGTGCAGACTTTTCGCATGCGATGCTTCAAATCACTCATTTGAGGACGTTTTATGTAATATTATAATCAAAATAGTATTATAGTTATATTACAATCAAAATATTTAATATCTGAGGATATATTGTTTATGTATTAAGGCAAATATTTTCTATATGCATAATTGTTTGGAAGATCTTTTAAGTAAATTTTCTGCAGCTTTTACAAATATCTCTCCTCCTGATATGCCATATAGAAAATAATATACATAACCATTTGTAGTTGCTTACTTGCAATAACCTTACAAGCAAAACATCAGTAATCTACAAATAATCCCTTTTGTAATCCACATACAAAGAAAAACTTTCTACTTACAGTATTATTTCCCATAACATTACAGATAAAATATCTGTAACCTTAAGATTTACCACATCTGAAAATGTTATGCCTACAGAATTTCTTCTTTTAACATGTCAAACCTCTGTAACCTTTACAGTTATAATCCCTGTAAAGTTACTAAGAATATCCCTGTTATGATTGATTACTCAAATAGTCCATGACATTGTAGTTTCCACAAATTTTCTTACTAACCTTATAGATTTTTTTTACAGTGTTTGTGAAATTTAGATATCATTAAGTTGATTGTAATTTCAGAAGTCTTTAGTTTTTAGCATTTCAATATGATAGAGTATTTCATGAATTTCATTAATACTACTTACTTTTATAGGTAACTTATTATACTTACTACTGATCTGAGTTAATAACTTATTTTGGAACAATACAGATAATATAAGATCTGTAGTAATGTGATCTGTACAAAACAATTTCACACATCCATCACTGTATTCCAAATTCAAAAGCATCAAGATATTTTCTTTATGCACATATTTCCAAAATATAGAAAACTTATATTTCAGTTTAGGTCTTTGAAATGAAGCTTTAATAATCTTTCCAGTTTTCATTGAAAGCTGATGCTTCCTAGATGAGACCAGTTACACATCATTTAAAAGGCGTATTTCTTGTAAAAACAGTACAAAAATCAGTTATATAAATACTAAATATAACAATTTGCACATTCAAAACTGTACATAATTGTACATTTGAACTTGGTATACCTAAACCAACAGGAATGGAGGAGAATATTAAATGTAATTGAAAATTCAAGTGAATGACACTTTCAGAAAGTTGTACCTGAAAAACACCTAAGTTTCTGTAAAGATACCTATTATTATACTGAAATTATTGCTTGCATCAATGATAATAATTTTATCACTTATAACATCCTGAAATAATCAGACTTCATTCCTGGTGGATTGACTAGCCAATTGCAGCCTTTAGATGTATCTGTGAATAAGCCATTTTAGGAAAAAGTGCAAGAACGATGGAACAAGTGGATAGGAGAGCCACATCACGCCCTTACACCCTCGGGTAGAATGAAGCAGCTCTCTATTTCACAAGTGTGCGAGTGGGTAAAAAGATCTTGGGAGGGCGTAAAGGCTGAAGTAATTGTTAAGTCTTTTAAGAAGTGCGGAATCAGTAATGCTTTTGACAGAACAGAAGACTACGTATTATTCGAAGAAGGTGATACTAGCAGTGACGGAAACAGTAGTGATGACGATATTCTCGTTTTAATTGATGATGATAGTGAAAAGGATTTTTATGGTTATGAAAGTGATTAAAGTCTAATTTCATGATAGGCAACGTTTTCCTTGAATCTGTGTTTTTTGTTGTTTCTGCTTTATTTTGTATTATGTTTGATTGCTTGCCGTTCATTCATTTATTTATTATTGAAATTTACATATCATGTTCAAAATAGCTTGCCGTTTTTTAATTTTCCTTAATAAAAATATGTTTGGTAATTCAGTGATTGTTTATTTGGCTTTTACGAAATGTGAGAACTAAAAGAAACCACATTTTAAGTTATTGTGGTACTGCGCATTCGCGTGGACTATTGAAACTTTTTTTCCTTGTGTGTGGCCTTCTAAATAAGGGTGCATCTTATATGCCATCAAATACGGTAATCTTCTAATTTAATTTAGAAGCACCTACAGTGTAAACAATACGAAGGTAAACATAATAGATGTGTGTTCTTAGCAGTTAGTACCTAATTCCACATTAATAACAGCAAGCGTTTATTTCAGTGAATAAAATATAAAATCACTTTAAAATAAATGTGAATTTATGGAGTATTTCTGCTCCTCGACAGAACATGCAAAGCAATGCCTTCTCACTTGAGAATCCATACCATAGAATATTGGTGTGGCAAAAGATTCTATTTGACTCTGTACAAAGTCCAGCTGGTGAATGCAGACACGTGGGCTTGAATTGTCTTGATGAAACATTATTTTTTTGTGCCAGAACTTAGTTCAGTGGGACTAGAATCTCGTTGTACACCTTACTGAGGTTTTTACCTTTTTCCAGATAGTCTTTGTCAATAATACTATGGCAGTCCCACCAAAGCATGATCTTTTTATTAGTCAAATTGTGCTTTGCAATGCTGCCAACAGGCTCACCAGGCACAGACCAACCCCCTTTCGGCCTGTTTTGTTGAAGTAAATCCACTTTTCATCACAAATGACAATCTGATCCAGAATTATGTCCTTGCATTGATACTCAGGCAGATTAGTGCAGGGTCAAACACATCTGCCCTTATCTGCTTGTGTCAGCACCCAGCGATTGAACTAGTTGTACATCACGTTTTTGTGATGCATAGCATGGTTCAAGGACATGGCACTAGCGTCTTAACTCCTCAGCAGGCAGGCTCTTTGAGTAGTTACACACTGATCTTCCACAAATTTTGATAGGCAGGCTTCATCAACATCAGTAGGTTAGCCAGAGTGCTCTACTTCTTGAATATAATAGTCATTGTTTTTGAACTTTCAGTATTAAACCTTCACAGTGTCGTATGATACAACATTGGTACCTAAAGCTGTACACGTGATTTGGTGACATTCTGTAGCTGACTTTTTGCAACAGAACTGGAAGTAAATGATAGTTCTAATCTGGTAGCATGATAGTTCCATTTCAGACACCTTGTACTTAATGATAATATTTTTTCATATTAATTTCACAACATAGTGTTCTAAAGCAAGTTGATTTCTTTCAAATGCCAAAAGGTTTTTGACAAAATATGATTAAACACGGCAATGCAAACTGTTTGCGCAGGCGATATTTGTGGTGGTGGGAAACTTTCGTTAAAACCTGATAGTGTAATAGATTGGAAAAATTAGTTGTAAGACGTTTGTATTTACAGCCTTCCAAACAGAGCTTTCTGTAAAGTGGGAGAAGAACTTACAAAGCAGTAGACAAAAGCCTCTTTAAGAGTGCGTAAAAATAAAGTGGATCAGATACTTCTGTAACACCACATTGTATGGTTTTGGGTAGGTTTTTCGGAGAGATTTATGAATGTCTTATTATGAGTTGCAGATATAAGTGAGCTGAGAGTTCTACTTTAAAGAGAGGCCCCGCTTTGGCTGGATATCCGGCAACTCTCCTGGTTTAAAAGTAAGCAACTTTTACGATCGGTGGGATAATACGTAAGTACCCAGAAAATTTAGACACCGCATGTGAACTCTGAAGAGGCTTCTCATTAGTAGTCAGACAAAATTTTGTATTATAGAGAGATATGAAAGATATAGATGTATAGAATTTTATTATGCATAGCTTTGTTTTAATTCTTCATTCAGATAGTAATATAAAGATACTCTTGATGAAAATACTATTTTGCAAGCTTTTTCTGCATGGTTTGGTTTTTTTCTTGTCTCAAATTTAATCTCATATGGGTGGTTTATTTTTGGATGTTTATCAGTTGTGCAAAATTATTTGTTTTTGTTATTTTTATCCTTTTGAAGGTTTTATTGTAATTGTTGCAATGCATTATGTGTTAAATGTTGACAGGTTATGGTATTTGTTCTGTAAGATTAATCAGTTTTATTAATGCTGACAACTGGCAATGTATTTTTACCCAAAAAAGTCAGCATTACATATTATGAAGATTAATTTTTATTTCAAGTTATTATTATGAAGTTGTGTTATGAAGATTAATTTATATTTTGAGATTATAAATTTAAACATTTGTCATTCTTGCAGGGAGCCGCAGCTTCAGACGCACATGAAGAATGTTTATTCCTGTGTGGCTATTTCAACATTAGCTGCAGCTTTTGGTTCATTTATTCATGTATTTACAAGACTGCTTTCGGTATGTTTTGGAGACATGCTTTTTATATTTTTTGCGTTGGTCATTTTTTTCATTTATATTAAACTTTTTTATATGTGTTTATTACTTGCAAAATTCAGTTTGATAACTGAGAAAATATTTAATATGTGATTCAGCATTTTACAATAAATTATAATATTTAAAAGTATTTGTGTTTAAAGCAGTCAGGAAAATGTTTTCCTCAGATATTTTTTCGTAAATTATATTAACTCAGTGTATTTGTGTAATAATTTTGCCAAAGCATTTTGAAAACAATCTTTGCTGCGAGGGATGTCAGTCAGTTGTGTGCCTATAACCCACTCAATCATTACAATTCCATTAACGTCAAAACAATTCCATTAATGCCGTCAGTTATTTTTCTCTTTGCATACGAAGTTGGCCCAGCTACTTCTCGTTAGACATTCTGCTGAGGACGTCTTCCTGTAACAGTTAACAAAATGTTTTCTATTTTCCAAACAGAACCATCATTTTCTATTTCATCATCGTTTTGAATTTCCTTACTTTGGACGCATCTTCCTCGTTCAAGAGTTCTGTTTTGTTGCCTTTCAATACTTTCTAGAGTTTGACTATTGCTGTTGATTTCAGTTCCGGAAAATATACTAGTAGAAGGCAATGTAATATTTTTTAATGTAAATTTTTACTTTCCTTTTCTGTTTCATGAACAGATTTTCCATTGGACGAATCAGATTTACATGTTTTGTTAGGAATAATCCCCCCCCCGTCAGATAAATTGGATGTAGTTTCTGTGTAAAATTCTTCATCAGATTCTGAAGCACAATTATCAGAAAGACTTTCAGAATCTTCTCCATCATTAGATATTTTCTTCCAGTGCTTCTGTGCGATATGATAAACAGGTCAGAACAACAAGTGAAAATTCCAAGCAGGTGCTTTTATTCCCCCTTCTTCATACATTTCCGTGAAATGTGTAATTTTTCATACCAAAAATACACTTGTTTATCTATCAGCAAACCGGAAGTAGTTAAAAAAGTCATAGAAATAACAAAGTCTATCGTAAAGCAATTCAGTCGTGTATTTCAAATGGGTACAGGAGTTGGATTGGTCTTCGAATTGTCCCATCTTTAACACTATTAGCTCTACCTGTCCGTCACGGCCAGGAAAAGCATAAATGATCTTATCCATTTTCCAGATGTTTTGTGGAAAACATTTATTACCTATCGATACCAGATCATTGATTTTTAAATTTTAGTCTTCTTCGGGGGTCTGCACTGTGCGCTGATTGTAAATTTAGTAAGTTTTCTCTTTAAATAAGACATTTCAGTGAAATAATCCTTGTTTGGAAGGTCTGAATTGCTCAATTTTACATCAGGTAAACCTAAAATTCTCAAATAAGGAATTTGCAGTTGTTAAGGGAAGTGGTTTTTCTGGCTCTGTATAGGTAGGTATATGTTAAAGGTGTCGAATTTATGACTCCTTCAGTTTCCATCAGAATTGTCTCCAATTCTTTTATGATCAGTGACAGTCTTTGCTTTCCTCAAACTTGTTTTTAATGATCTCCATATATGGCATAACTTCATTTCGTTTAAATGTTTTAGCATTATCCTTGTAGCTGATGGACACACAAACATCTTCTAGATATCAATTTTCTGAAAGCCAGCATGAAGTCTGTTGTCATATTTGAAATTAATTTTAGGTGGATTGCTCGCCTAACAGCACAAGTAAACAAAAGTATATAAAATTTACTGTCGCTGTTCTTTACAAAGAGAGGGCCAGCGAAGTCTTTTCGTATTATCACAAAAGGTGGTGATTCTGAAATTCTGGCAATGGTGCTATAACTTTCATTCCTGAATGAGCATTTGAACATTTACACATTATACATACTTTTAGAACAGACTTCATATGCTGTCTTATAACTCAAAATCGTTCTGAAGTTTGGACAAGCATATCAGAAATTCCTGTATGCTGTAGCTTCTCATGAGCATCTTTAATTATAAATACAGTGAATGTGTTTTGCAGGCAATAACTGAATGTTTTTCTTAAAACTTCATCTTTGATTCATGCTGCCAAGAGGAAAGGTCTAGAAGTCACTCCAGATGCAACTCATGATTCAGTAAATTTTCAGATTCTGAGATGACAATTCATCAAACTATAAATCTTTGATAACTGATTGTCTTCTTCTAGGAAAATTTGTAAGAAAATTTTCTTGATATCAGTCACAAAGGTATTTTTTTTTTTTTTCTGGAATTTAGAAGTGCCAAAATGTTAGAATGTAAATTTGGTCTCTTTAATAGATTATCATTCAACGATAAGCTGTTTAGCTCTTTTGATGAGCATCATGAACTACAGGATGTTTTGTTTTGATATACTTCTATTTCAAGATTTATTTCCTCTGATATGTTTAACTGTTCATTAATCTGTTTTTTTATATAAAAATTATCATCTAATTTTTAGTTCCTTTTTAAATGGTAATCTAGCTTCATATCTTATACTATACCACTAAAGTCTAGTTCTGTTTCATATTCTTTCACAACATCAGAGTAATTCAATGAATTATATTCAAACTGAGATTCAACTCTCAATATATCAATTTGTCAAAATCTCTTCGATTTTTTATTTAACTGTAAGTAAGCCCATCATTAGTTTTGTCTTGTTTATTTTTGTTGCCATGTGTGAAAGCTCTTGGAGCCATTGTTACAGGAGTATTACCCGGAGTCTTCACAGCGGTTGAATTATTGCTTTTCATTCACCCAAATTGATTTCCCAGAAGTATTATCAAAACTTCCAAGTGATTTTATGATGTCTGCAAAATGTAGGTTAGTCATCATAGTGGCATTTTAACATTTTCTGTAGTGATCTCTCTGAAGTGCAAACTTATGCAATTGTAATTTTCTCTGTGATACACGTTTCAAGTTCTATTTTTTTCTTTGGGGTTATTACCCTTTTGTAATTGGATCCTTGTTACTCATAATAATATTCCTGTAGATCATGATTTCCAAATGTATAAACAATTAAATTCTCTTTTCTTATAACTGCAAGTCTGAACATATCCGTTAATGATTTCACAACAAAGTAACGCATTCAACCATTATCAAAGAATACCCTGATGATTCTTTCTCTAAGATGCTGCTATTCCCATGCGGCATGCTTGAAATGGAACTGAATTTAAGTCTTTTACATGCTAGCAATTTTATACAGACAAAACTATTGTTTGGGATTTACTGTCATTTCTTTTTATATTAGAACTTTCATTGGGTGAACTTTTATGGAGCAAATTCTTTCATGATGGTTAGTTATTGGAATTACATTTTCTTCATGGATGTAGTTTTAATTTACAATTAACACCTTTTTTTTTTTCATTATTATTGGTACCATTTAAAGCAATGCCCTTTGACCTTTGGCTTGTTCCTTACTGAAATTAATATTGATACATTTTACACTTGTTGTAAATGCAGCTGTTGGTTGACTAATATGCATAAACTTTTTAAAATTTATTTCATCCTTAGCTAGAATTGCTAGAAACCGTAATATGTTTAGATTTCCTAGAATCATATTAGAATCTGGTATCTTCGTGACATTTTGTTTCTGTTTTAAAGCATTCAACTAATTGTAGAACATCAAATTATGTTTCTGATTTCCTTTTCCTATTGTGTTCTAAAGCTATCTCTTCCAGAATCAGTTTCATTAAAATCGGACACAATAAATGACTGACTTTCTATAACTATATTTGAAGTTTCCAAGGATTGAATATTAGTTTCTGCTTCATCGTATAATTTCTGAAGAGAATTTATACGATGCGTGCATTATCACATGCGTGCTTCACTGGATCTACGCTTAGTAACTTCGTATTATGATTGTCAATTATGTCATTTCTTCCAAGATGTTCTTTTAGCAAAGTGAAGTTTTTATCATAATTTTTACTTGGTAGAGCAAATGCTTTAATTGCATTTAACACAATCCCCCCTAACTTTTCAGGTGTAAAAATGTTTCAATGTCAGATAAGCTTTTGTTTTCATGAATGGAACTTTTAAAATGTCTTCAAAAATCAAACCACAAAACAATCAAACCATCACCAAAAAATTTGTTTACTTAAAACAATGGTATTTATTGCATAGATAGTGATTGATTCCTTAACCTCATTAGGATTCAAACTCATTATAGTATCTGAATTTCCTGTAAGCTCTTTTAATTGATTAGAAGTCCTGCACTTCCACTTATCTGACCTTGATAATCCTGTTAAGCTTCAAGTTCTTTACTTAATAGTTTTTAATATCACTATCCAAATGAGTGAGTAAATCTCATTTAACTAATAATTGTTCTAAATGTTCATCTGACAATTAGGAAACTGATAGAGGATCTTGTATAACATTTTCAAATTTTTTAAACTATTTAGTTTTTTTTTTTTTTTTTTTTTTTAAAGAGATACTAATTCAGGCTCCATAATAAAAAAAAAATCTCACCCTCAAAATAAAAACTTATGCATCTTATATCACACCTCGCATTTGTGCCATCAGTAAATGTTAGATTCATTTCAGATCGTCTCAGATTAGGTTCTGTGTTAACAATAGAAAATCGCAGTAGCCTTGAATAAATGAACGATATATGAAGTTTGCTGCATATAAAAATAAAACATTCATTTGAGATGAGCAATAATTATTCATGTCATTACAGACTGGTAACTTCTTTCCCAGTAATCAAAAACAAAATCAGTCTCTTTGCATAGTATAGCATCTACATAAGAAATTTTCTGCAAAGTTAAAAAGGTGCAAAGCTCTTAGCCTCTAAAATGATGTCCACTGTACATGACCATTCTCTCTAGAGAAGTACATATTAAGTTATTATCTGAAAATCCACTTTATGCAGTTCAGGAACTATTAGATGGACTAAATATTCTTAAAAGTACAATACAGGATCATTTGAAGAAGCTTGGGTATGCGTACCCTATACTATAACTGAGAAGAATTTTTGCATGTGCTTCATTGCTGAAATGAAAGAAATGAGCTCCTTTTTTGCAGCAGCTGATTACTACTAGTTAGAAATGAGTACTATACAATAATATTGCAGGAAAAATGTCATGAGGTAAGCCAAATTAACCTCATTGAGTAACATTGAGGAGTCTTCATCCTAAAAATGTAATGCTGTGTATGTAGTGGGGCTTCACATTATTGCCACCAAATCGGATAAATTTGGCAAAATATTGTTCCAAAATAACAGTTTTATAAGTAGAAATTGAAGTACTCAGAACTGAACAATTGTTGAGGTGTTGTTTTCTATTATGACAGTGCTCAGTCTCACACATTGACAAATGTGAAAGACCAAGTGTGGCTGGGATGTTTTGTGACCCAGCATATTTACCAGACTTGCCTCCTCATATTTTGATCCCTTCGGGTCATTTCAAAGTTGTCTGTGAACATCTTAGAGTTCACTTCTTTGAAAACTTTGAAGCAGCAGCTTGCTAACTTTTTACAACAAAACCTGACAACTCTTTTAAGAAGGGAATTTTCCAGCTGCAGGAGATAAAGCAAAATGGTTCTTCTTTGATTCAGTGAAGTTTTCTTACGTTTTTATATTGCTTTATTATTTTTTATCTTAAAAAAAACTGCAAAGTGTTCATGATGATCTGATAAATATGTTGATGTTTTAAATAATAAAAACTGATATAATCTGAAATTAATACTAAATTTTAATAAATACGGTATTTTAAATCGAAACTGGTATTAACTGAATTAGAAGGTATATAAGAGCAAAATTTTATTAACAGCAAGAAAAAACATAAATTTCCTATAATCTCAGTCATTGGAAGTTTCTCAGATCTGTTCATTTCTTTTAATAAAAAGGAAAAGAAACTTTTACTTAATATTGAAAGTTTTAAATAAAGCAAAATTTAAAACCTGCATTTGATGAAAAACAAATCTTTATCTTTTAAAAATCACACTCATATTTATAAGAAGGTACCTGTTAAATGTAATAAGTGAAGCACATAATTAAAGTTTTGAATTGTAGTGTTCAGAAAAAAAAAAAAATGCAGCTGTTGAAATTTCATTTAAGAATCTCACACTCTTTAAGTAGAAAGTAACAGAAGTGAGGACAACATTGTTTATCGTACATAACCTGCATGCATATACATATATCTCACATAACTCAAAGATGAATAGCTGTAGAATGTTGAAATTTTGTATATAAGACTTCTGTTACATGTAGTTATGTACCTCCTTTTTCTCGTATTCGGCTACACACCTGTGGATTCAGTTCCAGGCAGGCAGGCTGGCTGCATGAGCATTTTTGTGGTTTTTCCCCACATGTAACGTGCATATGAGCCAGTTTCCCATAAAAAGTCCTCCAGCAAGGCTAACTCACCTTAGGCTGACTCCTTTGCCATAATCAACTAAACTGAAGCTGCTCTATTTTACTCAATTCAGTGAGCTCATTTCTCTCTCTCTTTTTTTTTTTTTTTATATATATATATATAGATTCTTATATGTTGATAAATTGTGCATTTTTTCCTTTAAAAATGACTCAACTATATTGTTCTTATGTTTCAGTTAAGGTTTCCATGCCTTTAGTTAATCTGCATGCAATATTTGTAGAATTATCAAGATTTTAAAAGCTGGAGTGGTGCTAAACCTTACGAGGCCACCATTTGTTAACTCTTAATAGAATGGTGCAGTCAGTGTACCAACTTAAGTCTTTTGGCCCATTGGGGCCATAAGTTAACTTTCAGTTTTGTGCACCAAAATGTTTTTCTCTTGACCACTGGTCAAACTGCCTGTTTTTGCATATAAGTCTAATTTTAATTGTAAATTTGTTTAACTGTTTTCAAATGTATTTGTGTTTTAGGTTTTTCTGTATTTATCAATTTTTAATGAAGGTTGAGTTTTTATGTGTTTTTGCCTTGCCTCGAACTAAGAACTGAATTGATTGAATTAAAAGTATAATATATCTAATGAAATTTGAGAAAATAAGTTTAAATGAAGTGCAGGAAAAAATATGTATAATTTAAGAGGCTCTACAGGGAAATTATAGTGCCCACATCAGGTATTTTTTAGTAGTCTTTGGAGATAGGTGAGGAAAAACTGTTAGAATAGGAAATCAGATATTTTGATAAATTTTTCATGAGTGCAGAAATATATTGTTTTTAAAAAGTTTTTATTTTCTTCATATTTTATTACAGGGTGGATTTCTTAGTGCACTTGGATCTATTGGATTTATGCTTGCTTTGATGGGTACACCCGATGATGGAAAAAACACAAAAACAAGACTCATGTATTTAATAGGATTTTCTTTTCTTTCTGGTAAGCTAATTCTTCACATTTGAAAGAAAAAAAAAATGAAGTACAATAGAACTCCTATTACCTGAATTCACTTGAGCTTTAATTATCTGATTTGCTTGTCGTTCTTTTGTATAAGTCAAATTAAGCATTTAATTTATTTAGATGGTAATAACTTTGTCACTGATTTAATTAAAATACTGCGATACAGTATTGTATGTAATTTTAAGAATTTTTAAAGCACTTTTTTCATTAAAAATTAGCATTTTCAGAGCAGTTTTGTATATTATGTATTTTACCTGATATGCTTTGGTTTAATATTAATTGGAAGTAACTTTGTATTTTGGTTGGAAATAGTTTTGGTTTCTCTATAGACAGGATTTGTATGGTCCTTAATAGTCCTTAAAAGTCCTTAGGTTTTTTAGAATCGATTTTTGGTCCTTAAAAGTCCTTAATTTCATCCAAAAGTAGTAGGTCTTTAAATTTAAATCTAAAATTTTGGCCCATTTTTACTACTGCCATTTCAAGTGCAAATTAGCATTTTCAAGGAATATTTTTGGTGATTAACTGACAAATATGGTTATTGTTTGAATTTGTTCCTATTTCTAATATAAACGGTGCAATACTCGAGTTTTTAGGCAAGAAATGAAACATAGGCATTTCGAAATTGTTTCTTCTTTCTAACGAAGAGCTCTTAAACAACTTTTCCTTTTTCGGGATGTGAATTCTTTTATTAAACGGTTCTAAATTTGGCTACTTATCAACATTTTGGCGATTTTAAGATCAATTTCTACACAACATTTTTAATTCAGAGATCAATGAATTTTTCAACACTTTTGTTTAGAACATTGTAACATTAATAAATTTCATTAAAATAATAGTAATATATTGAAATTATATTTAAGAAACAGCATTGAAATAAAGCATTTTTATTTTTCCCTGTTAAATTATAAAGTGATATTTCTTTTTATTTTGGCAACTTATTATAACAATATTTTGAATCCGAAAATAAACAAGCTAATAAATGCTAAAAAGCATAATTTGCAAAACAGTTCTTAGCAAAAGCAAAATATCTGTGTAATTATTTTAAAATGTCTTCTTTTTTATTTTTTCATGGTAAGAGAGTTTTTCCTCATGTAATTGTCTCAGAATATTCAGAATGTGCATCCGGTTTCTCTATAAAAATTTTGTGTGTGAGATTCCCTCCCCCCCCCAAAAAAAATACTTCTGTCTTTTCTATGTTGCAGAATTGGTAGTGGTAATCTTTCTTGCGGATTTTAGACATTGCACCTTGAAACGTTTAGAAGGATTTGAAGGCAAGATTTATAGATCTAAGATTCTAGAAGATTCCAGAAAAATGTGACAAAATGAAAAATGTTTTCATAGTATTAACTTGTAATGGATGTATTTTGCAGAATGTCTGTAATGAATTGCTTACTCATTGGAGAATTTTTGGGAGAACAATGAAAACCTAATATTTGAATGTTTTACTTCTGATACTAGAAATCTTTTTCTTAGCATTATTATTCCCCCCCCCCTTTTTTTTCTTTTCCCTAAGCAGAAACAGGGAAATTTTCAATAATGCTTCCTAGTGTTGGCAGATGGACACGTATCTACAGAAAGGAATTTTCTTTTAAAAAGAAATTAAAAACTAACAATTTAAAAGATTATCGTATGTATCTTATATATCTCAATGCATGACACATAGGGCTGCCGTTAGGCATTTTTGTACTTGTTGCAGTCTCTGTGGGTCTTAAATTCTACTCCCAGTGCCTGTCCTAAATTCTAAAAGTTTTGCTATTTCTATATTTTATTGCTCTGCATCACTAAAATTCTGCCACACCGACTCTGACCATATATCATTTCATATTTACTCTCAGTGTTCATATTATTTTAAGGAATAAAATTAGCAGCAGCTTCTATTATTTCATATTTACTCTGTGTTCATGATTTAAGGAATAAGATTAGCAGCTTCTTCTATATATTTTAAATACATGTAGTTTTTAGAATAACAAAAATCTTTAAATAAATCCAAAAATTCTGAAATGCGGAGGAAACTTTTTGAGAAAAGAAACTGAATGCATAAAGAGAAAGAAAATTATTCTTTAAATATATGTAGAGTTAGTATTATGTAAATTAGCCAGTTGTTTATAATTTCAGTATAGCTTCTACCTTCTCTTCCTCACCAGAATGCAAATCGTTTAAATAGTATTTAAACTGAGGTATTTGTATTTTAAGACAGTGTTTCTGGCTTCTGCTTGCACGCTGCATTAGTTTCTGCCAGCTGTGATAATTTGTAATTATTCAGCTTTGCGTTAATGCTATCGATATTTGTATCTGTTACGATTATGAGTTACTGAGCCAGCTTAAATTAAAATTAAATTGTGTTGTCTTTGACTACTAGTCCACAATTTTAATGTGAATTTGACTCTTCCTGTTTAGTTACATCGCCATGAGCTGTAGTTCATTCTGCTAGCATAAGAACACGCAAGTTCTGTTTGAATAAAGAGGTTTATTCTAACTTTTATCTGACTTTATAGTTATTTTTAGACATGACAATAATTTGCTTCATGTGTATCAAGAGTTCTAGACTATTTAACTTTTTCCAGATCATAAAAAACCTCATAGGTGTAATGTCAAGACATTGACAAGTTAGGAGATGAAGCAGAAACTAATGTGAACATTGGTTTACTTATTGAAACAAATTTTTCATTGTTAAAAAAGATGCTTAAAGATAAGGAAATTGATTTAAATTAGCCGTAATGTCTGGAAGGCTTCAAATTAAAAAGACGCATAAATATTTTGTTGAGTCTTGTTGCTGCAAAACATAAATGTGTTGTAGCTTTTAATGTATTATTATCCTGATGTCGTTTAAGAATTAGTGTCATAAATTACATGTACTTTAAACTGTGAAACGTTATTAGACTGTGATTTTCATCAGATATTTTTTTTAAATAAATAAAATTTAATAGCAACCAGGTAAATCTATAATATCTAGTACCTAAGGGTATCTAACTATCTAATTCAATTACTGGTAACTAATTGCTCACCTTTAAAAGTTATCTCTACATCGAACCTTTCATTTATCCTTTCCATAGTCGCAAGATACAACACAAAAATATAAAATTTACTATAAAACATATTCCTTACAGTTAGTAAGACTTAAAATAATATAAAGCAACTTATTACCTCTGGTGCTTTAGTGGCTTATTGGAACCTTAAAGTATGTTAACTGTATTACACCTCCAAAAACTCTACACAAACCTACAACACTAACTGCATCATAGACAGAGCATAACTAACTTTCAAAAACCCTGCCAACATCAGGCATTCAGGTCTGTTCTGATGGGCAGGTCTCTCTCTAGGCGAGCAGCAGCAGTGACAACATCCAGTCTTCTGTTATGGATTTTACTTCTCATTTTAATCTATGCCATTTCATATAAAATCAGCCTGCTATTTACAAAATCTCTAGACTGAGCAAGTATGAAATGAGACATAAAAGAAAAAAAAATCAGCATAAAGCTAACCATTGGTAAAACATAAATAAAATGTCACTAATCTTCTTGAAAATATGTCCAACTATTATAAGTGTAAAATGTTTAATATTTATTTGACAAATTTTACGAAGATGATTTTATTCTCAAATTTATTTTATAATTATGCTTAATAATAGTGCATCCTACTTACGGATCTATTTTTTACTTAGGTTGGTGTAACAAAAGTGAAGTTCAGGCATAGGCTTTATTTGAATTTATGCAGCTCCGATTTACTGATAGGTCCTTAATTTTTTTCTTTAATGGTTCTTAAAAGTCCTTAATAGTACTTAATTTTCATGTGCAGAAATGTGTACGAACCCTGATAGAATAATACTAAATATTTTTCTGTTAATCATTATTTTGATTTCATTTGCTAAATGTTGCTTAGACAGGTTCACTGGTGCAAGTAAAAATTAAAATATATGCTCAGTTTTTTATTTATTTATTTATTTTGCTCTGTAATCGCTAAATTCTTGAAATTTCTTTAAATTGCTATATAATCTTTAAAGTGAAATCTGCTGATTCCTTTGGGAAAAAAATCTTGTAATTGTATATGCAGCCACTCGTGCATTACCTGTTGAACCTTTTCATCCGAGCAAAATTTCTTTCCTCTCACCTCCTCTTTGAGTAGTCTAGATATCTGGTAATCACTTGGGGTTAGGTGTGGTGAGTGTGCTAGATGTGGAAGAGTATGAAAGTGAAGGTCACTGATAGTTGCAACTCTTCCAAAATGACATATGTAGTCGGACTTTCACGTGTTTTGATCAGACTGCAGATCGGAATGATTTTTTAAACATATTGTAGTATGACGCACAGGTGATAGTATTTTCTCTATGTGTGTAGTGTTCCAAAACACAGTGCCTTGTTCATCGCAAAAGAGACTCGTTATAACCTTATGTGCAGAAGGCTGCAGCTGGAACTTCTTAATGGGTTTATGTGATGAAGAACTGTGTCATCCTTGCTTGTTGTCTTGGTTTCAGGTTGGTAGGTTCGTCTTAGGTTTTGTCTCATGTAACGATTCTCCCAAGGAAGTCGTTACCTTCTTCAAATGCTGCAAAAATTCTTAAAGGTGTTAGGTGTTGTTGTTTCAGTTCTGGAGTTAAATGCTGTGGCATCCACCTTGCAGACACTTGGTGGAACTTAAGCTCATCATGAATAATAATGTGATGTGCGGAGCCATGAGTAATGTTCAGAAGTGCAGCTGTTTCATCACACCATGATTGTCTATCACAGTGGCTTCAGTTGCTGCAATGGACTCTCACAATGTGGTGTGCTCGACCTGGGCAGGGGAGCATCTGTCCCAGAAATCAAGCCATTTCGGAACTTCCTACTCATGGGCCGTTATCTCACTTGTTTGCAATATGCAGCCACCTGTTGGGCATTATTTAAAGCAGTGGTAACTGTATTACCAAATTACGCAAAAGTGGTACTGGAAGTTGAATGTTTATTATGTTTGTAAGGTTTTTCATTTGACTCCTATGTGTATGTTGTATTTAACTAGTAATAATGTTCACATCTGTCTACAGAGGGGAGGTAAATTAAACTGTATTCAATTAATAACAAATGTTTTACTTTCCTCCTATATGTAGCATTCTTTTTTGGTGGGCAGCTTTTCGCTTTGTGAATGTCATAACACTTGGCTCTCATGACCCCATTATCAGCTCAAATGAAAATTAAACTAATTGTAAATATAAAACATAAAATAATCAGTTATTCACAGGAAGTTGGACCAGATTATAGATTGGTCTCTTCATTTCACCTGAGACTTTTTTTTTAGTTCACTACTCTTACAGTTGTCGGTTCCTGTATGGGTGTAAATTACTCTTGCCGTTTTCCATTTAAGTGGCAGCAAGTTTTCATCCTTAATTAACACTAAATGATTCATATTTAAATCTTAATTGGAAGTTTTCCACTTGTAGCACACTTGCGACAGAGTCAAGTTGACCACGATTTCCAAAATGACTGGAAAATCTGTGTAACTGTTTCCACCATTCACTGATGGGAATATAAGGTTTCAGGGACACTTTTTAACTACGAACCAGTGATGAAGTGACCTGGTGTAATGACAAAAAATCATTTAGTTCCTCAGAAGCAGCCGCTAATGGATGGGAGTTAAGTACTGCTTCAATCTCTACCAAATATGTAGAAAACTCTTCTTGTGAAAGGATTAATAATCCTACAACATGTTTCAGATGAAACTTTATGGATTTAATGGCTGCCTTCCCTAGGCCTCCAAAATGAAGATCTCATGTAAAATTTATGCTTTCAAATAATTTTAATAAAGTGCATGAACATTTGTGTTATTATCGCTTTTAAGAAATATGCCAAATTTCAAAGCACACAGGTATATAAATTCACGTATATCTTAGGAAATTTTGAATAAAAAACTAGTTTTTTGCAGGCATGCTTAGAAATAAATCTACCTTAAGATGTTGGTAAAAATTTTATACATTATAATTCAAGATTTTTTTCAAAAAATTTATAAAAATTATTTTAAATTATGAATAATAAAAAATTGGCAATTTTTATTTGAAATGAACCTAGATTTCGAAATGTGAAAGAAGGAATCAAGCAAGTCTAATGAAGAAAGAGTTATTGCTAAATATATATCAAATTCAGTGCAGTGGTGAGAAACTTTGTTAAACCCTGATATTTCCACTATAATCATCTGAATAAATTGTCTGCTTTAGTGCTGAATTCAACATTTCAAATCACTTGGGTTTACTTCTCTTAAATTTTTTTACATGATGCTTTATTGTGGCACTCAAAATGAAAGGGAAACTTTTAAAGCCTAATTATTATCTATTAAAAGCTTCTATTATTAATTATTCTTCTATTGTTCTCATCTTCTTCTTTGAATTCTAGTGATATATTTCTGTTGAAATATAACTCCAGATGTAATTTTATATTTAGTAGGGTTTTTGGAATACCAAAGAAATTTTTGAGAACTTTTCTGTTTGTCTCGGAAATTCTTATTATTGAAAAATGCCTTCTCTGTATCGCCGTTGAACATTATTTTGAAATTATGAAAATTTAAAATTGCATCGAGAATTTTTGGATTTAAATTTGGTCTAATTCTTAAACAGTCATTGAGAAAGATGACCTTTAGAACTTGAAAACAGTTAAAGGCTGTCCGAACTTTGGTTGTTTCTGTATGTTCTTTAACAACTCCTCTATGAGGCGTAAAATACTCATCTCTCTCACATAGCTCAATAACTCCCGTCTGTTTTTGGTCATTTATTATTTCCTTGTTAGTAATGGAATCATTTTTAGAAAAACCTTTTTAATTCATCAAATCGCTTTTCAGTATAAAAATAATTGTTTCCTAATTCATCATAACTAAACTTCCATAATAAATTTCATATCTCTTATTCACAAATTTTGATTATCTATCAACAATTTATCAACTGCATTTTAACTCTTCCTTTTCTTCAGTTCCTAAGGCATTGAGCTCGCACAATGCTTGAACATCTGAGTCAGCTACACAAAATTTGCCGACTTTGCACACTTAACATTAGATACATAACACTTGTAATTATCTTGACTTCTCTTTACAGGAAACCCCTAAGCTGTTAGCTTGTAACTGCTTGGTCAGTTTTGTTCAAGGAAGAAGCTTCAATAATCTGCATTTATATCACTTTCACAACAGTCAGCTGAAATTAATCCACGTGGCTGCATCATATTCTGTACTTCTACATTTCAAACAGAAATAGGTGTCGCTGTATCCACCATCGTTTCAATTTTAATAAATTGATTAGGGTCATGTCTACTAGATAATTTTACTATTTCATATAATCTCTCAACAGGCCATAATGAATCAAAGGAAAAATCTGACAAACTTTCATTTCTAATTAATTGTGATTTGAAACAATTTGCAAAGGATTTTGTACACCAACTTGTGTTATTTTAGTGAATTTTGTTTTAGCTACACAGCTAGTGTATACAGTGCAAATGAGTAATAGCATATATGGTTATGCATTGGGCTTGTCCCTGACACCGAAGAGTTGCACCGAGTTTCTGTGGCGTTATCTATTTTTGAAACTTGCTCATTTATTGAAAACCTTTTAAAGTTAGGACAACATTAGAGTGCATGGTTTTGATTAGTTTTACACAAAATACGTGTATAATTTTTTTGTTCCAGATATATATACGCTGGAATAATTTTTATATTTATTAACATGATTTCTCTCGCCTCCTTTATTATCATTACCTGAAAATGATTTTGCAATAAAGGAATTTTGTGTACCTTTTGATAAATAAATATTGCATTCATGACCTAAAGTTTGGGGTTCGAACCGTGATTCTCCCTTTTTAACTGCTACATGGGACTTTAATTCGTGATGGATTTAACTGAAAATCTTATCTGAAACAATAAGGTTACATAATGATTTAAATAACTTGACATGAATTGTACAAAGTTCTCAGATGAAATTTTTTAAGCAGAATAAAAATAATTTAAGCACTTTTGAAAGGTTGGCTGAAATTACTCTAAAATCATAGACTTCAGCTTATCGTCATTACTATATCTTCTTCCTTAACATATACCATTAAATTAACTACCTTCTTCCCAAAAATATTTAATAGGATTTCCTCCTTTAAATCTCTGAGCCTGACACCGAAGAGTTGCACCAAATTTCTGTGGCGTTGGTGTTATCTATTTTTGGAACTTGCTCATTTATTGAAAACCTTTGCAGGTTTTGATTTTTGCAGGTCTTTTACCCTTTGTGTTGTCCCAAGCGTGTTGAATTGATTGGGAAAAAAAAAAGATTAAAGGATTCTGCTGTATTAGGTACTGAAGTTTGTAGAGACATTAGGTATTTTTTTTAAGCAGTGCAGATGAAAAATGAGCAATGCCCTTGCCGTGATTCAAACTACGGATCTCTCGAATGCTCATCAAGCATTGTAGTGATCAGCACGCTCGAGCGTGCTGATCACTACACCACGAAGGCGTGTGAAATACCTTATATACTCCCCATTTTAAAGGATGACTGGGAATTAGGGACCCAATTACCAAATCCTGGTGGTAGAGAATCATCATCCATCACCATTTCAGTTCGGGTGCCACTGTAGAGACATTAGGTATTTTTTTAAAGCAGCAGAGATGAAAAATGAGCAATGTTCTCACCGGGATTCGAACCACGGAGCTCTTGAATATGCGTCGAGCGTGCTACACTATACCGTGAAGGCATGCTAAAGAAAGCAGGAGAAATACCTTATAAGTTTATGTTTTTAATTAAATTTCCAAAATTTCAATTTGAGGGGTCTTAACATTTGGATTTATGACAATTCATTTCTAGTATTAGCTAATGCTAATTGCATTTCTGAGAGAGTTTTATTTTCTCTAACTGTAATCTAATTTTGTTTCCTGATTTTTGTTGCTCAGTTTGTATTTTCTTTTCATCTAAAATATTATCCATAACATGTTGCATGAATTCAGCATCACTTGCATAAACTCCTAAATTTTCTATTTAAAGTTTTCAAAGTAACTACTTTCCCTCCAACCGAAATTATTATTCCTTAACTCCTCTGATACAAGCGCCAACTCATCTATTTTTTAATGACTTCAGAAACTTAAGCCTTATCTTAATTTTTAAAAAATATAGCAACTCTGAATTGACAAGTAGAGCACAATATATCAAACTCACACAGCAAAGATAAACTTAACATATGATAAGAACACATTAAACTTAACACAGCTACTGTCAACTCTTATCAAATAAGAAGACCTCAATACACAGCACTAATCAACAAAATTTTAACACTTATTTCTAAAAACCAAAATTAATACTCACTGGTGTCCAGAAAATGGAGGCATCAATTTCCGCTTTAGATTTCCGACACTTGTACTATACAACACAATTTTTTATGCAAAATTCTGACAGTATGCGCGATTACCTTATCTCGCTTCTGACACCAGAAATTATGTTCACCTCTTTACAAGGGGATGGAAATCAAACTCTACAATAAATACCATAAATATTTTACTTTGCTCCAACATACAAAATGTGAACACGAAATAGCATTGCATCTTTAGAATAAAGTTATAGTAAAAAATAATCACTTGTTGCTACATCTTTGAAACAAAAATCATAAAAAACTTTGTTTATTTAAAAGTATAAATTGTTTTTTTTAAAGTATAAATAAATTATTTTTATTGTTTTATGAATAACAGGAGTGCCCTCTTTCGGCAGGCAGCAACACTGTGAACGTCATAACAAATAGTCTTCCTATGTTATCATTATCATGCTTAAGTATTTTGGAATTAATTCTTGTATTAAAGTATTTGTGTATTTATTTAGCTATCCATGTTATCTCCTCCTCCCTGATGTCTTTGAGAACATTTACCTTCAGTTAGAAACCACATTAAATGGCTTTTCATGATGTTGCTGTAAAAGGCTTTTTTAGTTAGTGTTGCCAAATGGATAAATAACATGTTTTCTTTGATTTTAGCTGTAAAGGTAAAATAGTTTTAGGGTCTAAGTAAAAAAATGAATTCTAGTGATGTATTTCTGTTGAAATATAACTTGAGTATATGGTTAAACATGGCACTGTTTTATTTTTTAATTATTAATTTTTCCCTATTAAGTTTACGGATGAAAGCAGCTGAGTTAATCTGGATATTTGGAGGTCAGCTGTGTCTTAAAAATTACATTTGTTGTACTGTTAAAAACTAAAATTTTCAGTGAAAATTATTGCATTATTAATAAACAAATTCTTGAATTTCCTTTCAGGACTGGGTCTGGGACCTTTGCTGGATGTTGTAATATCAGTAGATCCAGCAATAATTCCTACTGCATTTTTTGGAACTTGTCTCATTTTTGCATGTTTCACTTTTGCATCAATGTTCAGTAATCAGCGCCAGTATATATACCTTGGGGGTATGTTTTTTAGATTTTTTGTTTAGAATATTAATTAAAATTAATAGTTTGATGTTAAAATTTGATAAATGTTAAAATGTTTATGACAAGAGCCAACTTAATGCCTGAATGAATATAACTGTTTAGCCTAATTCATGGCGTAAATTGGTATCTGCCAGAAAAGTGGAAGTAACTGGAAAAATGTTTGAAATAATTAAATATTTATTGAAGTACTATAAGTAGTGGACAGGAATTTGTTTGAAAATGGAAATAGTTCAGCTGTGATATGTGTTTAGTATCTAGACTACCTCAGTTACTGTTTTTTTATGTTTTTATAATTTGGATGCTTTACGTATGTTTGTAAAGTAGTTTTGGTTGATAAAGTAATTTTCAGCATTACAAGATGTGCATTCCTTAGAACTTCACTATAATATGTATTTATATCTGTTTGTTAAATGATTGAAATATGAACGGAATAAAATAAAATTTAAATTGAATCTTACAAAATTAAACAACTTTTTATTTATTCAAGAAGGTGGAAATGAAATATTATGAAAGAAATCAACATACAAAGGGAAAATTCCAGTATCTCTGCATCATGCATAATAAAAACAATTCAAATAATGAGTTGCATAAAGTAGGCTAACTATAATTCACTGGTAGTTGATTTATATTAGAACATTTATTTTAAGTAAGAGAAGGGGTAAAAATTGATGTTCTTTTATGAGGTAAAATGTTATTTGCATTCATTCTAATTCATTTATGGGAAGTAAAAAGATCCGTATATAAACTGAATAAAAGAAAACTTGCATTGCTTGAAGATTATGTTTATGTTTATAATATAGCACTTAATAAAACTCTTGTTTTCAGAAGAAAAAAAAAGTACTGGAACTAACTAAGCTAGACTTATCTCAAAACCTAAAAGCTCTGTGAGGAATCTAGCACTTTTATGACTACATTTAGTGATCAAGCTGTTTGGACTTGGTTAGAAATTTAAAAAATTAATAATTATGGAGAAGGAAAAGTATGGTCAAAATGCAAACAGATGATAAATAGGAATATTTATGTTGATCAGAGAACATAAAAATACACCAGTGCTAAAGATTTAGTAAGCTAACAGATGAAGTAAAAAATATATCACTCTATAGTTCACAATAACAAATCATGAAAAATATTTGTTAGTAAAGAGATCAATCAGAAATAATGGTCTGAAAAAATGCTGTATTGTAAATTATAAACCATTCAGAGCATTAATTATTTTGTAAGTGGCAAGTGACAGACAGTGCCTTGGACATTAATTGCAACCTTCGAAATTACATGGCCTTACAAGGGCTTAGTCCATCTGAATCATTTAACAGACCTAGATTACAATACAAAAGTATGACACAAATATTTACTAAGCAAAACGCTGATCCAAGAGCTGCCAGACATGTGATTTTCATATGTATTTCATTGGTTGTTGCCGCTAAAGTTGGCATGTTCTATGAGAGGTCATCTGACAGGTAATATAAAAATGTAGAAGATTTTATGAGTAAATTTTTATAGCTTGAAAATGGCTTGCGTGCTTTCTTCATACATGAAAGGGATGTATTTTTACTGTAAAGCATTAGCAACTTTCACACTCATAATCGTTTATAGGCAATCTTCTTTCAGGTTATAAATTCATCTAAGATAAGCTTGGTTGTGCAAAAGAGGCATCCTTTGTCCAAAAAGGGAAAGTGTTGCATTTACCGATAACAGACCCTCTTATTGTTTGCCAGTATTCTTCACATGTACAGGTGCATTGATATAGTTTGTAACAAGGAAGAGAGTCATTTATGCAGTCCCATGTGCTGCATCTAAAAATTGATGCACTCATCATGTTGCTATTATTGAAATTTGAATCCTCCTTCACCTTGCAATGGAAAAAGACTTTAAACAAAAGATTGTTGAATAATACTATCAGGTATTATGCACTACACAGTGCAGCTGGAAATATTTTTATTCTAAGATTTCCCATTATATTAAATCTCTTTTTTGAGTTTATATGCCTCCAGTTTCCCATTTGATTGAGTTTTCCAGTGACTATTTGTTAGAGCTGATGACAAGTACTCGAAGGGATTTAACTAGATCTGCAGAATCATTGTTTTTCACGTGGACAAATGGGCATTGTCTGTCTGCACATAAGAAAATGAGGAAATTGTCACACTAACTCTGCAAGGAATTACCCAAAGTATTGTCAACGCGGAGGCATTTCAAAATAAGATTTGATTAATTATGTAAAAAGGTTAAAGTAAAATTTTTATGTAAAAAAATTCATATAGAGAAGCAAGAATATTTTAAAATTTTGTGTTTAAAAATGTAAATCAAGAATTTACATTTTTAAGTAATAATGCTTCTTTCTCATTTTTACTTCCTTGTATGAAGTTGAGTAAGCATTGTGATCTCAAAAAAATTTTGGGTATCGTATTTCAAAAAAATATGCATTTTAACTGCTCTCGATTCCATTTGAACGATGTTTTGGTGTCATAAACATACAAAATATTTAAGATATTTTATGTAGACAGAATAAAGGACTCTTTTTCCCAAAAACGGATAGTGAATTGTATTTAAAATGGGTTCAGAAGAGATTTTTTTTGTTGCATCTGTCCGTACATATGTATCTCTCATAACTCAAAAACGAGTAGCCTCAGAACATTTCAAATTTTGTATATGGGACTGCTATAACATATAAATGTGCACCTTCCTTTTTGGTTACAATCAGCCGCATCAAAAGTGTTTAAATATTTGTGGGTGTATTTATATGTTGTTAAATTGTGCATTGTTTTCTTTGAAAGTGATTAAATTATATTGTTCTTGTGGTCCGGTCAAGGTTTTTATGCCTTATATACATATATACATCCACTCTGTAACCCGTCTCAATGGGCAAAGTATTTTTATTATATATTTTTAAATTGTGCATTGTTTTCTTTAAAATATTGTTCTTGTGGTCCGGTCAAGGTTTTTATGCCTTTTGTTAATCTGTATGCAATAGTTGTAGAATTATCAGCAATTTAAGAGTTAAGTTCTACTTAGCCGAACGATGCCGACTTGTGTTTACATTTGAAACTTAGTAGCATAGTGAATTAAGATAATTTCAGTGTATTTTTGCTAAGTGCGGCCAAAAGTTTTGTGCAAAAAACATGTCTTTGTACCAAATTTTAATTTAAAATCTAATTTTATTTGTAAAAATTGTTTTTAAACAGTTCTTAACTCCATTTGGGGCTTTAGGTTTTTCTGTATTTTACAAATTTTAGTGAAGACGTTTTGATTTTTATGTAATTTTTCTTTGCCGTGAAGTTAGAACTGAATTGATTGAATGAGAAATAAATCTGTAATGAAATTCGGGGAAATGAGTTTTAAAAAAATGCTGTTAGGAATCTTATTTTTTTATATATAATATTGCATGATGTCAGTGTTGCTCATTTGATAATCTTGTCATGGTTTGAAATTTTTTACATATCCTGAACTGACATTTGTTTTAAATACAATTTTATTTTTAAAAGGCCTTAATTTTTATGTACTAGCATAAGATGTCTTATTTATGCACATGCATTTATGGTAAAATGTTATTTTGTCCCAAATTGTGCTGATTGTGTGGTTAAATTTCTGATTAACCGTTACAGCTGAGAGTTAACGATAAAAAATATAAAATTTTGTTGCTAAAATAATTCTAGACTACTTGTAGAAAAAATTTTTAGGTTTCATCTACAGTTGGCTGTTACATCATTAATAAAAATACAAAAGGTTTACAACTACACTACACAATATACTGGAGTTTGAAATTAGTACTTCTCTGCGATTAAAGTTGTTTGCAAATGGTCATCTGTTAATAGTGATTCTAATTACAATTTTACTTATCCCCCCCCATTGGTACTTCTGATATGCATCTCTGTGCATATAATTGAGCATGTTTATCTTCCGAAAGATATTTATAAAATTGAGTTACTATTCTTTAACATCACTTTTAACATACAATTTTTGCAAATCAGTGTTTTCCAGTTGAAGTTCTGCAGTCAAATGAATTTTTAAACTTGGAAATATTTTTTGTGCTTGCATCGGGATCCACAAAACAGTATTGTAACTGTAGTGTATATTTAAAAAAAGTTAATATTTGAAGTTTTTTAAAGTATGGGAAATGGTCAAATTTGTTTAATGTTATTTATGTTTCAAACTATGCAAATTTTTGGTAATATGCCTTTAAGATAGAAACATTTCACATGTGAGTACTTTTGTGCATATCCAAATGATCAGAAGCTTGTTGTGTGTTCCTTTATTTAATGACCAAGACAATTTACTGTACATTATTTACAAGCGTTATGCCCCCTGGCATGTAAATTGATACATCAGTTTAATTTTCTGCCACCTAGCAGATACAATGTGATTATATCAATTAGCGGTAATATACCTGAAACGTTGGCGTGTCCGTTACCTTTACGTTCTATAACGCAGCTAACTCTTTATGCAATGCTCCCTCTAGATACAGATCACCGAAGAGGCCAAAACAACTTTTTGCCCCTTTAATTTTAAATTCATTGAGATATTCCATGATATCTGTAGCAAATACTAATTTCCATAGCCACTCAATGTTCGCTAATAAAGGTTGTGGACAAATATTTTCATTTAAAAAAATTAACTTCTCTCAGTTTGAAAAATCTTGGTAGAACTTTCCCATAGCTAAGCCGTCGAACAGCTGTGTGATAACGCATGTCAGGATATTCAGTTTCAATTTCTAATAAAAATTCATGTAACTGGCAAGGGTTCCATGAAAGCGAGGGAAATTTACTAGTTGACATAACTGGTTCAATAACACATGACATATTGAGGTGTTTCCTGTAAAGAGCTTTGTTGGATTGAGGTAATTACGAAAGGTTTTAAACATTTAGCATCTTCACAGGCCTTAAAAAGTTTTCCGGCTAATCCTTTTGCCATTCCACACATTTCAGTCATCTGAAATTAGCATTGATCAAGGGCTGTCAATTCATCAAAGGCCTACAAAAACCATTAAAAATTTTTGCCTGATCTTTTAGTTGACTCTTATGCGGCTCCCAATGTCCTCAAGACTTCTGGCAATTGTTATCACTGAAAGACTGACAGATCAAAACTTATGTATTTATCTTGTATTATTTCTGAGCAGATTTTTTTTCGACTGCCCCAAGCACACATGATTAAATTAATTCATCAGTGATAAATGGTTTTCCTGTCATGGCTAATAAATGAGCTAGTTACTGTTTTTTTTTTAAATTATTATTATTATTATTACAAATATATTTTATTGTGAAGATACATTCTGTTTTAGACTTTCCAGTTTTCATGATTATTCATTTTCTGTGAGGTTTGAATATAATGTTACGTACTTGCTTAGTTAAGGAATGATGATGTATATTGTACTCTTTTTGCACAGTTGGTAAGTCATTGCACGTTAAACATAAACTTTTTGTCATTTAATGCTTTAAAAAATAATTGTTACTCTATTCTATTTTAAAAACAGGACATTCACGGTCTACTTTTTCTTATTTGATTTTGAGGGTGACATGGTAACAGTGGGCAATGAATGAAATAAAATAAACAAAATATCTCAGAGTACTATGACAGACGATACCACGTGCACTGCTAAAGCAAAACTTTCAACACGCTTGTGCAGCGCACAGTGCTTAAACATTTGTCTTTTAGAAGTGTGTTTAAACACATGGCAAATGAGGGAATACGATAGTAGTCCCACTCAAGGTCATTATTCACAACTTTTCAAAGGTGGCCATTGCATAATAGCACATAATTTGGTTTGTTATCATGCAAAAAAAAAATATCCTGCAGGCCATGGTTTGTGGACCTCTGATTTATGCAGTAAAAGTGTCTAAAGGATTTAACGAAATTGGGCTGCATTTGATATAAAGTGCCATTCGTGTACTTAAAAAAACAGTAATGGTATTAAAATATTGAAAAAATCCTTTTGAACACTTTGCTTCCAACAATTAGGTTGTTTTTTAATGGATCCCCCCCAGGATGATAGCACTAGCATATAAATCAAAAGCAAAACAATGGTTAAAAGTAGCAAAATGAAGACCCTGAAGTGGCCAGGGAATTTACTTGACTAAAACCTTATTTAAAACTCTGGTTTCTTCCAAAGAATCTGAGATAGAAATTGTGGTATGTCATTGCTGTTACTGTTGAATAAACGTGCAAGAGATACAAAAATAGCAATTTAATGAAGAGTGCAAATCGTAAAATCACATGGTTTGCCCATAAAATTTGAAATCTGTAATCTCCTTTTGATGTAATGTATTACTGCCCGTAATTTAAAACATATTTTAATGTCAGAAATATTTGATGAATAACCTTGTATTTAATTTTAAATTGTTCATCTAGATGTGATTTAGAAGTTTATTAAGCTTTTGCCTTAAATTATAGTATCTGAAGTGCTATAATAATCTTAAATAATTAACATCTAAGCTTTCAGTTTAAATAACATTTCACTTAGTGCTGTTCAAGCAGTAAAGTGCTACTAGTGTGTACTTGTGAATTTGTGATTAGACTCTTTAGATTTTGTTTGTAAAGGTTAGAAGTGTTTTCTTAATATGGCACCTAATGCTAATATCACACCAAGAAACAGAAATGCAATGATTATACGCATAAAATTGAATATAAATTGGTCATAAACCATTAACTGACCTGCCATAAAATTAGTCAGTCAGTGGTTGATGTCAAAATAACCTTGGCTGAATGAAGTACTAAGATTAAAGATGCAGATGGCCTCAAGAAAACAACAAAATACAGAACAATATATTCGGTGATGGAATGAAATACAAACAAGTACATGAAATATATCATTCAAATATGATAGTACAACTACTTTGAATGGCAGTGTAGAATAATTATATGATTCATAAATAAGTACTGCATATTAATATATATGAATGCTGATTAACGTAAAATCTAAATTTTGTTTAGGAACTTTGATGTCAGTCTTGTCTATGATGCTAGTCTTAGGGTTCCTGAATATCTTTATGGGATCTTACTTGTTGTTCAAGGTTAGTTTTTTAATAATTATTATGTAATTAAATACATTAGGGCATTAACATTTGTTCTAACTTAACTCAGAACAGTTATAATCTGATTTAAATCATAAATGTCTTTTGCAGGTTCAGATTTATGTTGGTTTGCTCCTTATGTGTGGCTTCATTTTATACGACACACAAATGATAATGGAAAAAAGACGTAATGGTGATAAAGATTTTATTTGGTAAGTTAGTTGTTAAAATATGTAAGTGAAAAAAATGTTATTTTTCATGTTAAAATTCAGCTTTAGTCATTTCTCATTTGTCTTCAATTTCCAGGCATTCCATCTGTCTGTTCATTGATCTCGTTAATGTTTTCCGCTACATTCTGATCATCTTGACCGATAAGGTTTGTTGATTTTTATTATTTTTTATCTTGAACAAATTTTGATTATTTGTGATAGTTGTCTTTTTGGATCTGAAATATTTATGCTTAAATTTTAAAACAAGTATTCAAGAAAGGGGAGGAACTGATCCTAAAACTGGAATTTCTATTATTACTAAAACATAGCCTCATCATTAAAATAAAAACATTTCTTTCACTCATCCAAGATACAGAGCAATCCAGAAAACAAAAGACAAAACTTAGTCACCTGGGTAGTGAGATGATGAATCAAAAACAATGCTGATGCATGGGAAATAAAAACTTAGAGAAGTTGATTCATCTTATTATATCTACACTACAACATAATACAATTATACTAAAATATATACATTATAACAATTTCCGGGACATTTTACTGTCCCATAAAGTTTTTAAAACATCTCATAGTACATCAAATGAAGAGGAGATTTATTTTTAATGTTTGTAAGATACTAATCAGTTTCACAATCATAATTTTAAAAAATAAATATGATGTAGGGTAATGTAGAACAATTTTTTAGTGTCTGTGCGTAAGTAATTTTCTGCTTGAGATTTTCCAATTAATAGGCGCTTCTGAAAGCTAATTTTTTTATAAACACATCATGCATTCTTGTTTGGTTTAACTTTCGATTGCATTTATTTTAACCACTTAACAGTTTTGCCTGAACACCGTTCGGGTGCCACAATAGAGGCCTTCCCCGATTTGCCTGTACGCTTCTCGAGCAGTTTTTTTTTATACACCAGTCAGCTAATTGACCTGGCTTTTTCACTTTGCAGTATTTCTAGTAAATATCTCTTGTAGTCCAGGAGCCATTGAATTGTAAAACCAGTTCAAGGGCAGGTTTTACAGCTTTTCATTTAAGCATTAAGGCTCGAAAAGGAGTGATAGAGGAAAACGCATCAAAAAATAAACCAGATATTTTTGTTCTGATTCTGATATTGGGACTGGGATGTTGAAAAGAAATAGAAATGTAAGCATTTAAAAAATACGTGTTTTCTTTCTCCTGTAATGTGTTCTTTCCAACTATGCATCTTCATTAGAAAAAAGCCAGCATTAAATAAAAATGCCTTATTTTCGCCAATCTTAAATTAAATGCAATACTTGAAACAGATTTGGCTGCTAATTTGAATTCATGTAACCGATTTGAATTTAAAATCATTTATAAAAAATATGCTTATTTTTGGTCACAATATGGCAGAAAAATGAAACTGGTCATTCAAGTGGTTAATTTTAATAGTGTGAACTAGCATACATTTATATCGTGCAGTTAGCAGAAAAGCCTAAATAGTAAAAGTGATGTTCTGAATTGTAAGAAAATTTTCGTTCTGTAAGATTTCAGTGGAGATTGCTCATTAAACATTTACAAGAAATAATTTGCTTACTTGGAAGCAGCATCGATTTTTTGACTGTTTGAAGCAAGCATGGTTTTTACAATTCAAAATTATCCTGTCCTGCCATATCTGCTCCTTTAAATTTTTAAAATCTAATTTTAAGGAAGGACAGCTGGCTGGTTCATTACATTTACAGGTGCCTTTGTTTATAACTGCTTTTATTTTCCATGCTGCTTTTACTGTGCTATTTTAAATCCTCTTTTCTACTACATGATTATCTTTTGTAAAACAGGTGTAGTGGTATGGTTAATTTGTTTTATAATGCCCTGTATTAAAAATTGTTACATGAAGTGTGGCTAAAGTAACTGAACTAAAATTTCCTATGCTTTTAGCTCGAAAACAGTAAACAGAGTTCATGATTTGCTGGTGTTTTTTATTGTCTTCAAAGTTTGTTTGGTATATGAGCCACATTCCCTTAGAAAGTCTTCCACCTTTAGCAGATAGCCCTGAAATGCTCTGCGTAACCTAATACGCCAAGCCAATCAAGGTTTATTTGAAGATTGTGGTGCTTTCAGTTCAGGATTAGGCTTTGAAGTAGTACATTTTTGCTTTTTGTCAGAGTTGTGCTTTGTAGGCAAGAATGTGGACACACAAAAGTATAAGTAGTTACAGAACCTTTTTTATTAAATATACCTTAATAGACAGGGCACATTAAACAATAATTCTTTCTTGCATATGTCCTGTCATCCATTGCAGCAGCATTTGGATAATAGTCATTGTTAGTCCAAAGGGGCTTTGTCCCTGAAGGACTATTGTTTTCGTTTTGCGTTGAATCACCCTGAATGTCCATTTCACTTTTTAAATTGTTGCCATGAAATATTATCGCCCTGTATTATATTTAAAGAAATTAAAAAATGAAGAATCTGCATAAATTTATATATGTTTCTTGCAATGTGGAAAACAACAATACCAAGCACCGTTAAATTTTGAATGGTGTAATCGTACTGCAAATATGGGCATCTGGAAGCTCAAATTTAAAATTGGAATTTTTTTTTATTATCGATTTCACATTTTCTAAAAACGTTAATGAATTTTTGAGTAACAAACTGAAGGATTTGAAAGCGAGCATTGGCAACGTTGTACAGAAAAAACTTTTTTATCTCCAGTGCGTGAGATTGTGTATCGGAAATTCTAAAGATATACTGAATTTAAAATTATTTTGCGATATTTCTCTTGAATTGAATTTTATGGTTTAAGTGTGAAGAACATGATACTGAATAAATAAAGGTAACACACAAAATGTTTAAAAAAAGCCCCTTTGGATGTAATTTAAAATCTGAAACCTTTCAGATTTTTTTGATGAAATATTATTTCCCCCACCATGTAGACAGCAATAGTTGTATAAAAAAATGGTTGTACGGGTAGGTAGTCTTACTTGGAGGTGTGAGCTTTGATTTATTTCTTAAGAGCAAACAGTGTGTCCATGTCTGATATTCACAATCAAATCATGAAACTTTATAGTGAAGAATCTATGAGCAGACAACATGTAATAAAATAGTGTCTCTGTTTTCAGTCGAATAGAGAAGTTGTGGAAAATCGCAGTTGGGCTGCAAATGCCAGTTAAAGTTCTTTAATGAGAGAAATCAACATGCCATAAAGTTGAAGAAATTATTAAAAATAATTGATGGGTAACTGCACATGCAGTTGGCCTACACTTTTAGATGAGTTGAGACTGAGGTACATGGTGTTCTAAGATTTGGGTTTGCTTGGTATCATGTGCATTATCTGAAGGATATAAAGCCACACGAATAATATGGTGTCATGTTTCTTCAGCATTACAACTCTGACATCCAGCACTTCGTTGATCACAATGTTACTAAGAGTGAAACTTGGCTTCATCATTTCATCCCTGCAACCAAAAGAGCCACTATGGTGTGGAAACACATTGAATCACCATAAAAAAAGTAAGTTTACACCCTTTGCCAGAAAAGCTGTGGCAACCATATTGTTTCATGCAGTGTCATCCTGATCGAGTATTTGGAGTGTGGTCATACCGTTACTGCTGATTTTTATTGTTCCACTTTGGCAAGGTTACGTGAAGCCATCTGACGCAGACGCCTTGGTTTGTTGAGTAATGGTGTCATCCTCAATGCCAGGCTTCATACTGCTACCAAACTAAAGAATTTTTGCAAAAGTTCAAGTGAGAAGTGGGAAGCCATACAATTCAGATTGGACTCAGTGACTGTTTGCTTTTTCTGAAACTGAAAGAACACTTATCTGGAAAAAGGTTTTCTTCAGACAGTAATGTGAAAACAGCTGCTGAAAATTGGTTCAGTGAGCAGGAACATCAAACTGGGTTAAGAAAATTGCTCATGCCTTCAGTTAATGCCTAGATTTGGTGATTATGTGGGAAAATGATAAGCAAAATGCTTCTTAATTCATTTTTGTATTTTCTATCTGCTGTTAATGAAAATTTTTATTACCCTTGTAACCTTTTTGGGGGGGGGGGTCTGTCCTCATATTTGATTATTTTTCATTAGCAGACTACCACCTTACTTTCTTAACCTAGCTCTGTTTGATTCTTCTGTTTTCCTGCATTAAAAGGAAACAGATTGTAGTCCAGTGGTGGTGGGATCTCATAAACTATTGGAGAAGTAACTTACAAGCTATTTTCCAATAGTGGAAGATTTATTTAGAATGGTGGGGGGATTAAAAAGAGGGTTATTATGAGAAGGGCAATATTTCAGTATTTCTGTGTAATTTTTGAACAGAAAATATATCAGTCTGGTTACTTTTAGCCACATCTCATATAGCAGAATAGTTCCCATCTCTAGTTCAAATTGTAATTTTCAATTTTTATTTTTTTCACATTTTGCTCTCTTAGGAAAAAAAGGTATGTATCCATTTTATATTATTTTCTATAAATCATGTGTGTTATGTGTACAATGAAACCTCATGGCAACCACTGCTTGCGTTTCTTAGAACAGATGATACGTTATCTATCTAAAGTGATATTACATCCTCAAACGTCATATAGGTTTTATCATCATAGATTTCATTGTATATTCAGATATTTGAATATTAATACATCTTAAAATTTAGCTTTCATTTTGCGAATATTTTATTTTGTTCTTACTAGTTCATTTTATTTATGCAGGAAAGCAACAAAAAGAAGAAATAGTTTTGCTGTAAAGAAGGAATTTTAGTATGAAAGTGAAGTGTTCTGTTTTTCAAAATTATATAACATTATGCTGGTGGTTCTTGTAAAACATTTATTTTGAACTTTTGATTAAATTTCCTTTCAGAATCATTAAATTTAGAAAGCAGATTTACGTATTTTCATAATTTATGTGTATCTTATTCTTAAAAACACACACATATATAATATGCATGTTAAAGTTTTTCTTTGTAAGGTGATATTTAATGCAAGTGATAATACTTGATTTCTGAGTTCAGAGAAAGGAAAATGGCATATATGTAAACAGCGTGTAAAATGAAAATGAGTGCAACTGTAATATAGTATTAAGAATGTTTTTAATGATTCTGAATTTGATTTGTAAAATTTTAAATATTTTAATGTATTTTTTCCTAGTTCAAGCTATATATTAATTACAGAATCACAAATTGCTCAAGATAAGCTACATCTGCATTGTTATTTGCAAGCAGTGCTCTTTGTGAATAGTTTCTCTTGTAAGAAATTTCACAATAAAATGTGTTTTCTATATTGTTGTCTCTTCATTTCCTACTGTCATATACGCATCACTTTTTAGCAAATGTGTTAAAATTATGCTTTTACACTTGTCATTTAGAAAGGTAATTAATTTCATTTTCATTAATAACTGGATAATATGTTTTTATGAAATATTCTAAGCTATGAAAGGTATTCTGTTTAGGACATCTCAGATATCCACTTATATTTCTTAAATTGATTCGTTTAGCTTATGCCTTTGATTAAGTACTATCGCTTAAAATGGTACAATATAAAAGAATTACTAAAAGCGTCAGCCAAAGTAGAACATTTATTTTTGCATCAAATTTTTGTTAAACATATTCTAAATGAGAAAATGAAAGTTGTTTTGACAGATGCAAGGACATGCCTATGTAGCTGTCAAAATGATTCTTACTTGTTTTGGACTGATGCTGGTAATGTAGAACTTTTTCATGGTTACTCATGTGATTGCCATTAAACAGAAGTCTGTAACCTTTTCAAGAATTACATAGTTATATGGTGGGGAATTTCTGGGAATAGATGCTGGCGACTTGGTAATGGGTTTATTCAAAAAATGACTGGAGCAAGCTGTAGAAAACTGGTAAATTTACAATAAAAAAAATTTTTTTATGATAGGGGTTAAAAATTTAAATTTTTATGTGTTAAATGCAATTAATTTATAACACAGCAGTTTTTCCGTTTTGTAATCATTCTAGAGATGGCATTTTTCAATCCATTAGCATCATGTAACATTTCAGTTTTTGCACTGATGCATTTTTATTTGAATTCGGTGAACATTCAAAATTGCTTGCACTGTTTCTTTACATCTTATACTTTATATTTGCTGAGTTTATTGTAATACTAAACAAAAGGCATTCATTGCCCTTCTTATTTTTGAAATGTACATTTTGCATTTCTTATTAAAATGTTCCATGCACTACTTCATATTAAGAAAGCAGTGCCACCCAACCAGTATAGTGGTTAGTGTCTCAAACTGCCATGCCAAAGGGCCCGGGTTCGAATCCCTGAGAAGGCGTGGATGTTTGTAAATGTATTGTGTCATTGCAGCATGGCAGCACTCTAAATATGCGGTGAGCCAAAAGTCCGCTTGTGTGGTTTGGTGGAAGGGGAGATGGGCGAGAGACCCTCAAACTCATCCTGGGGGTGCTGTCCATCAAAATTGGGAAAGGAACTGAGATCTAAATTGCATTGTCACCTGAAAGGTACTTTTAAGGCTGTTGCCAATGACAGGCGTATCTTGCACTCCTTGCCACGAGGAATTTCGTGGACTTCGGCTGACCATACGTCAGACAAGTGAGCATAAACAGCAAGAACAACACAAGAAAGCAGTTTATTAAAGTATCTGAATCTAAGTTAAGGCAAATACAAGCAAAGTCCAAAGTAGCACATGTATTATAAATATACTAGTGGGGGGAGTGCAGATATACTAGGAGTCATCATCAATCAATATAAATCTTGGAATTTTCACAGGTTTTAGCAAATTAAGTTCATGAAGCCACTTTGAAAACTGCTTTGCCAATTGTTTTGTTATTTCAGCATCCCAACTCAGTTTTGATTTCCATCTTTCCTACAGCCATAGTTTTGGTAAAAGAATCATTGGACTAGAAAATCCAATAGGATCAAAAACTTGCTGAGCCAATGAGAGCAAAATTCTTCTAATTATCATTTGTTTTAGTTACTGCTCTGATATTACAACAGGGTTGCCACGCTACCTGGAAAAAAGGGAAAAGTCAGGCAATTCGAAAATTGACCAAAAAAGTCGGGGAATTCAAATATTTTAGTCTAATCTGGAAAAGTCGGGGAATTTCATACAGCGATCGCCCGAAAAAGCGAGTTTGCACTAACGTTGGAAGCGATCACTTTTTTGTCGCGCGTTAGCGCCACTAGGGTAGCTGGCATAGAGCCAAATTTTGGAACTCCGAACAGATTGTCTTTTAGAAAGGGAAAGCAATTTTCCAGCAACTTTGGCTCCCAGGAACATCGAGACTCGCATGTGCAGTGCATGTTGAACTATACGTATTCTTGTATGAAACAAAATCTGTTTAAATCCTATATGGAGGTTAGAATAGCCTCTGTGTACGGTATACACGGTGTTTGGCGACATGATGATGAGCAATAAATGGGCCATTTCGGTGTAACGGCAATTTTCAAAATCGTTCCAAGGCCGTAGCGTATATACTAGGATTTTGCCGCAAAATCTTTTAAAACATTTTTTTTCTCTTTTTAATAAATGCTTTATTTGTCATTTTGCAGTAAACTAAAAAAAAAATAGTAATGAGTCATCTAGGCTAACCGTTTAATATAACTATATTCTCCAAAATATCGTTGATTATTGTAATTCAGTTTTTTTAATTATTTTAATGTTATTCATATAATTTAATGTTGCTTCTTCCCCCTTAAATTTATTTATTATTAGTAAATAATGCTTTCAAATTTCAGGAAAGTTTCTCTGGCATAATCCTGAAACTAATTCTAGCAGTATGATGACAACATCACAAAATTCAATGCACGTATTTTTTGCTTATGTATTCAGCTAAATAAATATAAAATACCTGAATTTATTAAATATTAAATAGATTTTTTCTTTCGTTTAGCTGCAAAATGTCAGTAAAAAAAAGACTCTGATCTCAGTTCTTCAGTGGAGAAAACAACTCCAATTATAGTTAATAGTAGTCTTTGGAGATAATATATAAGTCATATGTAATTGGCAAATTTTGTGTTTTCAAGTAATACTATAATTAATTTACCTCTTAACACAGCCAAAGTGCATTACGCGGATAGACTGAAATTTTCTTAAAACGCCTGGAAAAGTCAAGGAATTTCATTCTCATGTTTGAGTGGCAACCCTGTTACAAAATTATCTTCCTAACAATCCCAAAATAAGACTCAAGACGGATTGTTTCAACTAAAATTCATGTTCAACTGTTGCATTCGGTACACTCTCACCCTCTCAATTTGAATTTGGCTTCGGCCATCAACTCGTTAGACTAACAAATTTTTACATTTCTTCCTCTGAGTCAACTGAAGTGATTCAGTTATCAACATAAAATGATTTTCTTGATTTTTCAGCAATATGTTTAGCTTCGTGTTCTACATTCTGAAGATGATATTTGATAGCTCCAAGAATGAAAGGGCTGCAGGTTACTCCGAAAACTGCTCTTTTATATCTAAAAACTTGTAGCTTTTTATGTTTGACATCTTCCCACCATAGAAAATAGAGATAATCTCTGTCTTCTTTACAAATGAGTATTTGCAAAAATGCCTTTTTATGTTAGCAATCAATCCTATTTTGGAACTTGAGAATCACTTCAGGTATTAATTCAATGGTGTTTGCTCCTTTTTCTAAACAGTCGTTTAAAGAAGGGCTACTTTGTTTACTCTAGGCATTGAAGACAGGTCTAAGTTTTGTTGTTGAATTTTCTTTAAACACTCCGCAGTGAGGAAAATAATGAGGGAACTGAAAGTTCTTCAGACAGTACATTTTCTATAATGTTGTCAAGCCATTCCATGAAAATAGAATTGTAAGCATCATAGTTGCCATCCGAAATCAGTTTTGATGTAGTATATTTAATCTTTTTTCAGCTATAGTTTTATTATCAGGAAGATCCTCAATCTCTTTCCATGGCAATTTAACTTCGTACCTGCCCTCATTATTTATAGCGACGGACTTCTTAAATGATCTATGACAGCTTCTTCAGTTTCTTTGCTTGCCGTGCAGTTCATGCGGATCTTTAATTCCAACTCCCAAAGTTTTGTTAAATTGTCACTATGCCTTAGTAGTGCAATAGCTGCTAAATAATCTCTAGCAATGTTTGTTTCTAATTTCCCATCAAAACCCATCCCAGATTGAGTTTCCACCACTGTTAGTCGAGAATTTAATATATCTAATTTTTGATCGTAAAAACAATTCTTGCTTTGATGGGTTTTCTCACGAAACACACATTTAATTTTAGAACTTACAAATTACTTGTTGTTGGAACGGTTATCTCAGAATCTTTACACTTCTGTTTTCTGAAACTAGAGTTACTTTATTTTATACTTGATTTCGCCAGATTTATGTACTCCTCCCCCTCTACTTCTGCTCATAGGAACGACAGAAGTTAGTTTATTACTGTAAGATTTATTATCTTCATTTAAAAATGGATTCCTTAACCAAACACGCAATATTTCGTCTGTAATACACGACTCTTATCAACAGAAATAGTATAGCAGCATACTTGTCCGAAGTCATGCCTATTGATTCTAGGGATCGTAAATGTGACTAATTTATCACATAACTGCGGTATGTTAGTTTTAGATTTCATATTAGCATTTTTTACAGCTAGTCCCAGTAGTTCTCTTAACATGAAATTATTAGCATAGTTTTAGATTTCATATTAGTAGGTTTTTTGCTACTAGTCCTAGTAATTCTCTAACATGAAACTATTAACAGTTTTTCACAACCGAATCTGTTCTGCAAACTCTCTACTGCTTTTAAATAATTCTCGCCAGTTCTCTCAATTATTTCTTTGGACCTTGTTCCTGAAGCCATACACTGAATCAAATATTAGAATTTATCCTCTGACTCAGTATGTTTATCTTCGTGAATTGGCTCCAGAAGAACAACCAGTCTTTAACTTCTACCCCGAATTTCATTAAGTTCAATCTTGAGAAGTTTCGACTTGCAAAGACTCGAAAATCTGCTCATCAATTTCACTTGAACTAAATTTTATCCTTTCTAATGAAGAGATTTTAACTTTAGTGTCCGATTTTTTAACTGTTTCCTGTTCAAAAAGAGTTAGTAAATTACACTCATGAACAAAAACATTAGCGCACCAAGAAATAATTGCGGGATCGTAACGAAACTTGCAATGAAGGTACATGTCGGGGAGATATGCAAATGATTAGAAATGCTGCGTGATTGCGCATTACGTATAGCCGGTAGAGGGCGTTGAACGTCGTACTCTGTGGAGTATAAAACAGGTAACCAAAGCTTGTTTGAGTGTGCTGAATCATTTACAAAGGAAGAGCTAAGGTAGACATGCCATTAAGCTGTGTTCCAAGACAATATGAGCAGTTTGAGAGGGGGAGAATTGTCGGGATGATGGAAGCTGGGTGGTCAGCTAGGCGAGTAGCTCGTCAATTAGGCCGCTCTGATTGTGTTGTGAGGAGGCGTTAGGACCAGTGGACCCGATAGATGTCATGTACCCGAAGGCAAGGCTCAGGACGCCCTCGACAGACCAGTCGTCGAGAAGACCGTCACATCGTAAGAAATGCGAGCGCACAGCCAACTGTTTCATCGGCCGCCATCCAGGCACGGATAGCACCTTCACTAGGGGCCCCTGTGTCTTCTCGAACCATATGAAGGCGCCCATTACGAGTGCTGCTCTTGATGCCCACCCATCGACGCCTTCGTTCGGAGTGGTGTCGACCACGAGGAAACTGGACTGCAGCGGAATGGAACCAGGTCGTCTTTAGAGACGAATCCAGATTCAATCTCGACAGTAATGACAATCGTGTTCGTGTGTGGAGAGCCCGTGGTGAACGCCTCAATCCTGCCTTTGCTGTACAGAGACACATCGCTCCCACAGCTGGTATGATGGTATGGGTTGCCATTGCTTACAATACAGAATCACCCCTAGTATTGTTCCGTGGCACCCTGACAGCCCAGCGATATGTTCATGAAATCCTGCAACCACATGTGTTGCCACTCATGCAACGGCTCCCAGGAGTCATTTTTAACAAGACAATGCTCTGCCTCATACGGCAAGGGTGTCACAAGACTGTCTCCGCACTGTTACTACCCTTCCTGGGCCTGCCCGATCCCCAGATTTGTCTCCAATCGAGCATATCTGGGATCATTTGAGACGACGAGTTGGGCATCCCACGAGTTTGAACGAACTAGAGGCAAGGTTACAGCAAATATGGAACAAAATGTCTCAAGACATCATACAGAACTTGTATGACAATGTGCCCGATCGTATCGTATCGTGCATTCGCGCTAGAGGGGGTCCAACGGAGTATTAACTCCTCCGTTCTTTTGCCTTTTTCTCTGAAATAAATTATCCATTTTCTTATCATTTATTTATATCAAAGTAGTCATCACTTATGCAAAATTTCGTTTCATTTTGATGACTCCTTCTTGGTGCGCTAATTTTTTTGTCCATGAGTGTATTATGCATTTTAGTAAATGACGCCCTTAATGGCATTCGTTCTCTTACTAAAACATCCATCATTTGCATTTGTTATAAACTAATAGTTACTAAATATTTTTTACAGGCTTCAAGCACATCCGAATTTTCACCAAATGTTGGATGAAACAAAAAAAATCCAAACTGTTTCTTTTGAGAATTCCGTTTATTACTGAATTAAAATATTTTCAAAGCAAACGTATTCTAAAGAGATATATATTAACAATGTTGCCATTCAAGAGCAACTTAAGATATTGTTGCGTTTTTACGGGTTCGTGGATTTGAGAGTATCCGATGAAAACACGATGCAGAACAGTAAAGAGCACAATTTATTTACAGGAATCACTATTTACAGCACAGTTCCAAAATTACCTTTAATAGCGTCGAAAATCTACAATAACTACGCTGAAACAATCAGCAACACAGCTTCAGGCTGTAACTGTACAGGTAGCTTCACGGCAACACTAAACTCATATAATAAAACACCGTGGAACAATCACCAATCCACTTTCAAGCTATACTGTAAAGATAGCTTCACGGCAAAGCACTATCTCGATTGCTTTCCGTTCACAGAACTCTCGCGTAGCAGCTATTCTCACAACTAATCACACTGCTCGCAACTTGCAACAACTAACTCCTCGCTCTCGGACACGCAAGGGTTTATATAGCTTTTCTCTAAGTTCGACACGTTTCGAGAAATATCTCGACAGGAAGTTATTCTAGAAGCTTCCCGATTGGACCATGGGATATCGCCAATTTGGTCGCCAAATGGTCGATAAAGTCGCCAATCTGACAACCCTGCCATACACTATTTTATGGCAACCCTAGTGCTATGCCGGAAAGCTTACATACAGGCGCAACAGCCGAATTTTTCGTAACAATATAAATAGGTGGCGCGTTTAATTCGCATTAATAATGCAACAGTTCTTGTCTTAAATTCTGGAATAAGTTTCGTAATTCCATGCACCAAAACGAAAATCTCAGCTCGGTTGATAAGTTTTGTTATTTAAAATCGCTTTTGGAAGGTTTTGCTTTAAATGCTTTCTGCGGATTATCATTTACTGGTGGAAATTATACGGAGGTTGTTGATATATTTAAAAGCCGTTTTGGCCGAGATGACTTGTTAATTAATGCGCGTATGAATTAATTGCTGAATTTAGAACCTGTAAAATGTCGCAGAAATATGGCTGGTTTAAGGAAGCTTTATGACGATATACAAATAAGAAATTTAAAACCTTTAAATGTTACTGGTGGTTCTTATGGACATTTATCATCCCCTATTTTGTTAATGCCTAAGAATTTAGAATTAACTAAAAGTGATTGTAGGCAACAATTATTATTGGTCATAATAACTAATACTACTAGCTAATAATTACTGCTACTTCACCCATCGATAGCAAAAAATGAAATGAAACGAAAAATTATTATTACTGAAGTCAACAAGGACTTACCTTTTTAGTAAAAACGAAAAATCGAGGGCAAGAGAGAAAAAAATGAAAGATGTTATAATACGAAAAATTGATTTCTACTTTTTTTGCCGTTTAAAATTTTATAAAAAAGAACATTGCAAGCAGCAACATTGTGGGTGATCTCGGAAATTTTTAATAAGATGGCAGAACCTGAAGAATCGGCGACAAAAGAAGAAATAGCATCGTTAAGTGTGAAAATACCTCGTTTTGGGGCTGAAATATGATTTTACGAAGTAGAAGCGCAGTTTCCTATTTGTGGAATAACTGCCGAGGAAACGAAATTCGACTACTTAGTTTCGCAATTGGAAGCAAAATTTGTGGGACATTATAAGTAAGAATAGCAAAATAAAATAAACTGCTGCTAAAGAACGTCTTCTGGACACTTTTAAGAAAGCGAAAATAAGCGTCTACAGAGACTGCTTACAGGCATAGATTTGTGTTATAGTAAATCTAATCAACTTTCACAAAACATGCGGATAAAAATTTACAATTGGGTGCCCCTTGTTTCTTTAGCGATTCTTTGTGACGTCAAAATCGGCGCCGGAAGGCACAATTTCAAGATGAAACAAACCAAAACCAACATACCTACACAAAACCAAAATAAGAAGTCAAATAATTTCACAAACTCGGTATCCATGTGAACATCGATCTATTTTCACTTAAAAAAATCCCACAATGGCACAAGACATTGCGCTTTGCCTAGATTGAGTTTGTAAGGAATCCGACCATCAAGGCAAGAGGTAATATTCAAATAGAAGATGTTGTGCCCGTGTGATCTAATAGCATCAAAAGAATTAATGGCCTTTAGCCAGAGCCTCTTTTATATATATATATATATATATATGTAACTGTAATATAAATATATTAATACATGCAGCAAAAGAAGTTGCAGCGCATATTGCTATTTATATCCTTTTTAAATTTGAATGAAAAATACGCAAGATTGATGTAATGTATAAAAGTAGTATATAATATACAGTTACATATATATATATATAATATACATACAGTTACATATATATATATATATGTAACTGTAATATAAATATATTAATACATGCAGCAAAAGAAGTTGCAGCGCATATTGCTATTTATACCCTTTTTAAATTTGAATGAAAAATACGCAAGATTGATGTAATGTATAAAAGTAGACTATATAAAAAAATTGTAAATAATCAAAAATCATGCATTAAAATATTTACAGGAATTGAAAATTATACAGGAATTTAACTTGAATTATACAGGAGATTCTGAAAACTACTGGAAATTGACACTGATATCGGTACAATTAAAACTTAAAAAAAATCCCACAATGGCACAAGGCATTGCGCTTTGCCTAGATTGAGTTTGTAAGGAATCCGACCATCAAGGCAAGAGGTAATATTCAAATAGAAGATGTGCCCGTGTGATCTAATAGCATCAAAAGAATTAATGGCCTTTAGCCAGAGCCTCTTTTATATATATATATATATATATATGTAACTGTAATATAAATATATTAATACATGCAGCAAAAGAAGTTGCAGCGCATATTGCTATTTATATCCTTTTTAAATTTGAATGAAAAATACGCAAGATTGATGTAATGTATAAAAGTAGACTATATAAAAAAAATTGTAAATAATCAAAAATCATGCATTAAAATATTTACAAGAATTGAAAATTATACAGGAATTTAACTTGAATTATACAGGAGATTCTGAAAACTACTGGAAATTGACACTGATATCGGTACAATTAAAACTACTTTAATAATTTTTTTTCTGACAGATAAATAGCCAGAAGCCTATATGATACAAATATGAAAACAAGTGAATTATTTCTTACCTTTAATTCTAGAGGTGGATGTTCCAGTAAAGCGAGGCCTTAATTTATTGATAAGAGCCTATGCTATAGTTTTGGTAAGCCGAAATAATCCAATAAAAGTAGAATCGTCAGTATCAAATGAGTTATTTCTGTTGCGAAACACTCGAATTTTTCGGAAATCTTGAGAAATTAAAATATCCATTCAGTATACTTCCAAAAAGTATCCACGAGTTCCGCCGTCTTCGATTTAGATCTATAACGACAGTCAGAAAGTTAAACAGCAGTTAGATAGCTGACGGAAAAATTTCGAATGCGTCCATCCCTGTAATGATCGAGACGATGACACGAGACTCGCTCTTTAAAGAGCAGATTACAAAAAATGACCCGTTCTTCCGTCTCGATGGTGTCCAGATTAGGGCCCATGAATACACTGGAATGGACTAGGAAGGACATCCAGTGCGTCTCGATGGTGTCCAGATTAGGGACATGAATGCACTGGAATGGACTAAAGAAATTGTTAATAAAATTTCTTGAAAACAATTTGAGTTTCTACATCGATTAATGATGCATAAGTTGTTTTATTCAGTTTAGCTTCGGCATTATATACATTTTTTTAAATGCAGCTGCTTCAGGATCATATCTTCTTTTCTAATTGCAATGATTTCTTTTTTCTGTACTTTTCGAAACTTTTTTTAATTAACTTTAAAACACATTTAAGGCAAAGAACTAGTTGTAGAATACATGTAGGCATTCTACAACTAAACTGATTTGCCATCTGTGACCTCCAAGATGGCAGCGAAGAGGTTTGTTAAATCTTCTATAGACTGGGCTGCTTTCGCTGAAAGAGTACCTGCCCATGAAAAAGCTAAATTTCATCTTTTTAAAGCGAGAGTCGATGGCTACACTAAAAGGTAAAATGTTTAGATTTTCAGTATATTTCGAATTTTTATAAAAGAACGATGTCATAGTTAGTCTGATCAAATTTAAATCTCTGACGATAAACAATACAAGTATTCTTGCAACCATTGCTCACTAAGTACTATTTCTTAATGAAATAAATTTAAAAAATGTGTTTTTCAGTACAAAGAGTATAAGTAGATTTACGAATGTAATCTGTCTACATATTTTAAAAGGCATTTAATTCTAAACGTGTAGAGCAAAGAGTGTAAAACGTTGTTTATTATTCATCATATAGGCTGCTTTGAGACCAAAGTGTAGTAGTACAAGCGGCTCGAAGATTAATTAAGACTGAAGTAAGAGAAAATATTACGTGATTTAAACATGTTCAGCTCATCATTACGTTTTAGTAACAGAACCTATATGAAGGTTTAAATACACATTTAAGATGGATAACTGGGACTGTATCATGAATATTTCTTTGTTGAAGTTATCGTAGTAGACAATTTTTTAGTTTATCTCATAAGTAATGCAGTCTTTATCTTAGCATCATATTAATGCTTGGTTAATTAATTGGCTTAGGAAGCTGTTGAATTAATTGCGAACCATTCTATTACAGCTGTTTTAGCAGCACTGTTACTTGAATAGCCCTTTTCCCGTCTTCTCTTCAGAATTATGAATTAGAAAGTAGCATCTAATTCATAATTTTTGAGCATAATATTTATATATTTATTCACAAATAAGACAGGTAAGTAAAGTTTAAACTTTACTTTGCTAATTTGTGTTACTTCTTACTATGTTAGTCTTACTTTGTTCTATTACACAGTTACAAAACATTGAGGCAACTTAAAGTTTAGACTCAAGAAAAAAATAAATTCTATATCATTTGATGAAAAAGATGAATTGGATTGATAATGGAGATGAAGACAAACATAATGTTTCCTTCATAAAAATGTATTTTGAAAAGCTAAGAAAAGCTGCAAAAAACAAATACCTAATGAACTTATGTGAAAGATATGATCTTTCCAGTAAACAAATCCTAAACAGACTTTGAGAGTGTCTTTCAGGAAAGATTTCACAATCTCCTCTTTTAAAACAAGAACGTTGCTTTTTCAATGAGTACAAATATGCCTTTCGAGAAGAATTTAATAGCAAAAATTGCTTTCAAGTTTTCCCTTCTTTAAGACATTCGGAAAGTGAGCTTTCCCCAAGTTTTAAAATAGATTGGTCATCATAGTGATTTTGTCCTTTTGATTGATTTCTTCACGGATTTTCTGTGCATGGGCTCTGCTTTATGAAACAATAATAATAAACTTAAAAAAAGGGGGGGAAATGGGATATCTAATGCTGATGGTGGTTCTGAAGACCATCTCACATGGGGAGATTGACTGAACAGTGAAGCTGATGATGATAGCAGTAACAATGGCAGAGACTTGCAAGCTGTAGCAAACAATCAGATAGTAGTTCCACCAGCTTTATAAACTGAACAGTGAAACTGATGATGGTAGCAGTAACAATGGCAATGACATACAAGTTGTACAGATAACCAGATAGAATGGTAATATTAGTATGGAATCTTATTGGAATGTAGGTTTCTTTTAAATAAATAATTAAGTGATAGTTACTGTTAGTTTATTCATGAATAATTTTCATTTTGTATGTTCTTATTCTAACCATGATTTTATATATATATATATATATATATATATATATATATATGTATATATTCTAATTTTTTTTTGTTGTTATTTGATAGGCTAATGAGTTATCCTGAAAAACCACCTGCTATTGATTTCTCAGCATATCGTGCACGGTTACCTAATCGAGCTATGGTAGATGAATTTGAAAAACAAGTATGTTTTTCATAATATTACTGTGGTCAAATTCAGTTATCTGCTTTTGATACATGTTGTGACTGGCTATCAGTAATACCATGAATTTTCCATTACCCTATTCCTACTAATTAGAAAGAAGATGATAATATTTAACTCTATAAAAATGTTTTATTTTTGTAACAGATTTTTTAAAATGCCTTTGGAGGGAGGAGGGAAGGTTAATTTTTTATTTAAAACTAAGTTTTTTCCAAGCAAAGAAAAAAACTTTCCAAAAATTAAACAAAAATAACTTTGTTAATGAAAATTATGCATGCAAGAACTATCAATCATATCAGAATGTTGATCATAAAAAGAAGGTAGATTTAAATTTCCATATTTGTTGTTAAATAGAATGTAATAATAATTACCATTAATCTATTATATTTGTAAAATTGAATAATGTGACACCTTATGATTTATGCGATAATTAACTTTTGATTAAATCATTTAAATGAACTTCAAAAAATATATCAGATGTAGTTTTTATGTAAGTAATCAGCTGTGTATTTCAATGGTTTTTAACTATGAAATTAAACTTTTTTAATATATTAAAAAAGTTACTTGGCTTATAAAATTATAAAGCAACAAATTTTTGTTTGCCATAGATTTTAGTCAAGACTCTTACAAATTTCGAGGGCAAGTACAGGTTGTTTTCTCTTTCTCTTGCTTATTTTGACATTTTAAGTTTTCTTAAAAATACCATTTGATTTTCTTTTGGTTATATTAATTTCTTATTTTACTGCATTGTTGCATAAGTCCTTCAACTTTGAAATATTTGTAGATTTAAGGTTTTTCTTCAGTAAGTATACAAGAATGCTATTCCAGTGGTACCTGGATTTTCTGTAGAATTATCTCTTTATTCTTCCATAGAAAACATTTTATGAATTGTAGTAAAAAGTGCATCATAATTGCCTGTTTACCGTGGATATTGCAGGGTTTCAGTTAAAATTCTGGTCTGTCGGTACACAGAAGATTTCGCTATGGAATATCACTCGGTGAAAATGCGCTTTAGCCCACTGTTTGGCGATGTTTTGAAAATTGTCAATTCGGCGCGTTTCTGCGAAACGTCTTTGCAATTGCAACCTTCCCGACACGCTCCGCGAAAACCTATTATAAACAAAACATAGAATTCTAAAGCATAAATTAGTATGGAAACTGTTGCCACAAAAAGATAATAAAATAATATGCAAAACGAACATTACGATCATTAAAATAGTTGTCAGTTAGGTTTAAATTAATTATTTACATTTTATGTTGTAATACTTACACATTTTATGCCGTTACATAACCTTCCCGACACGCTCCGCGAAAACGTAACCAAAAGAAAAAAGAAGAAGGAATTTTTTTAAAAGGGCATTAAAATTACAAACAATACCATGTACACACCGTTCCATTTTAACTTAAAAAAAAATCTGAGAATTGCACAATGTAGGCAACGTACATAAATGAACAAAATAAGCTAAAATAACGAAAATAAATTACAAGAAAATGCCATGTGCATAGTGTTCCTTTTAAACTTAAAAAAAACTTCAGCGAATTGCACAATGTACGCAACGTGCACAAATGAACAAAATAAGCTAAAATAATGAAAACAAATTACAAGAAAATGCCATGTGCACAGCGTTCCTTTTAAACTTAAAAAAAACTTCAGCGAATTGCACAATGTAGGCAATGTACACAAATCAACAAAATAAGCTGAAATAACGAAAATGAATTACAAGAAAATGCCATACCGCTACGTCATCTCAGATTACCAATAAAACTGTTCTTTATAAAATAGGAAATACGCATGTGCGAAAACTAGATGTTTCCGTAGCTTCAAAATACCCAGTCAGCCATGTTGGCGGATATACGGAGTTACCCATGTTGGCACGTTTATTGCTCATTAAAAAACAATCGCCGCCAAGCAGTGGGCTAAAGCACATTCCAACCTATCACTCTTATTGTTTCTGACAAAATGGGCTTTTTAAAGCCTGATTATTTTGAAACCTTCCTCCAATTTCACTTTCCTAATTTGATGTTATTTTCACTCTCTCTGGTAACAGGGAGTAGAATTTAATATCAGTAATGGGTTCTGTTAATCCATAATGCAGAGTTGCATCTCTCCTGATTTACAACCATACTCTCGCCAACCCAATTTGCAATGTATTTCTCTTGCTTTTCTCTTATTCTTAAAATTTTTCATAATTTTTTATGTAACTTTGCTTAATATTTCGTTATTTGCACCCAAAAAAGTGATTTTTGGTATCTGAAAGTGCTTCTTTCTCTCTAGATGTGTATTATATTTATAAAATTAATTTTTCTGTGGAGGCAAAGGACAAAATGTTATTAATGCAGCATGCCTCTCCTTTGCATTTTTAATGGAGCGCAACCTACTACTGAATGCATCAGATCATGCTGCAGCTTTGTTAGGAAATTCTTTCCTGGCAGTAAAATCGCTGAGAAATATGGAAGTGCAGGGACAAAAATGGCTGCAGTTGTGTAAGAAATGGCTTCAAGAAATTGGTATGAAAAATAAATCTTCAGTAATTGATTGCGTTAAGAGTGTTTAATACCCCTTTCTCATGCCGGTTTTTAATAACAGATGGCGCTACGAACGTTGAGCGATAAAGAGTGAAATCTGTAAGACTACCTGCAGCCTCGTTACTATGGCAACGATGCTTCCCTTCCTCTGTACTCGTTTGGCGGGAAAGTGAGTAAGCCATAAAACACTTAAACACATTCCCTCAGTTGAACAAAAGACCTGCTGTCATTTCTTCCGTCTGTGACTCAGACTGCAGGGTTTGTTTTGACCAAGAATAGAACTTTTGTGTTGAATGAAAGATATTTGTGAGATAAGTGCAGCAGTCGCAATTCCTTTTCGCAAAATTTGTTCATCATGCTTTTCAGTTTTGCGTAATGTTTTATAATTTGCCGTTATTCTGCGGAGGGAAACAGTTTTTTAAAATACTAGATTTTTAAACATTTCGGTAATTTCGTCGCGACATAAAAAATTATATATAAATGATTTTATACTTGATGACATGTACATATATATATATATAGCATGCACAAATATTATAAATATGTATAAGTATTTTACAGAGCTTTATATATATTTTTTACTTGTATTATAAAACCGTATAACACTCCTAGCTATTTTTTTTTTTAGTTCAAAAGTGGATAAATCATTATCAAATCTTTCTAGTACACGGAGAAATAGACTATGTATCCATGCACATAAACATAGTAAAAAATGCTATTCTTAATGGAATATCTTTGGCAGCAATATCAAGATGTAACGAAAATTAGAAATCAATTACTAACGTGCATTTTATTACAAGAACACTAGCAGGACGTATTATTTGAACAAAAACTTAATGTGAAAATAATTTGCGACACATTATCTAAGTTCCGCTTTTAATGGTTAGGTTAGGTTTGGTTATTTAATTATGGCAACGCATACCAGGGCTATCTGCCTAAAGGGAGGGATGCCTTCGTGGAGGACTTTCTGAGGGAAACTGGATCGTATACACGTTACACATGGGGAAAGCCACGAATACGCCCATGCAGTCAGCCCATTCGCGGGATTCGAACCTCGGACCGAACTACCAGTGTTCAGCTTCTTTACCGCTCGGTCGCTGGTGGGCCCCGCTTTGAATGAAAACTACATAAAGTGTAAGTGTTATAATGAACAATCAGTTTCAAGATTTCACTTGATACTGAAATGCATAAAATCAAATTGCGTTTCTATGTATCAGGTTTATAAAGTACAAGCTGATAATACATAATAAGGGGGAAGAAATTCGTAAATTACAAAACTGAATATTATATTTTAGTAAAGTAAAATTATATGTATTATATATACATCGAGAAAAAACGATATACAATATATATATATATTACAATACATATATTTATATGTAAATATAGTCTTTTCCGGATGTAACTCTAATTACGTATTGAGCTGGTATCTTCCTGTAAAGATGCATTGGATTTGCTGTGTATGAATCTGTTTCATTGTAGAGGAACAAATGGGAAACAGAGTATTGAAAATTGAATTTCTTATGTATGTTAGATTGACTAATAAGAGTATATTCATGCATAACGTATAACTAAGCATGGTGAAAACTTTTTGGCAGTCACCTTTCTAGGATGGCCATTTTTTAAAATAACCACTATTGTTGATAACATAAACATCAGTACGATCTATCTGTCTAAGGGAAGGGATGCTTTCGTGGAAGACTTTCTAAGGCACCTGGCTGCTACACACGTTGCCCATGAGAAAACCACGAAAGCGCGCATGCAGCCAGTCCCTTCGCGGGATTCGAAACTCGGACTGAACTACTAGTGTTCAGCTACTTTACCGCTTCGCCCCTCATTTAAGAACGGATTCGCTATATATGAAACAGAGCAAGGTGCCCTTACCGTATTTAGCCATTATGCCATTTTCCTTGACCTACCATAAAAAAAAAAAATCGTAAAATTATAACAGCGTTTCTAAAAAGACGCTTTGCTGTCTTCTCATTAAATCTTCATCATTCTGCGCGACTGGAAACGAAGTACGAGAATTTCAAAATCTAAATTTTATTACATTACTTTTACAGAAAGTGATCTCATGTCTTCTAAAAATGAAACCCGACATCTGTTTCTATAAAAGCGCTTACTTTCTGGACAACGTAATTTCAGTGTAACGTACGTTCAGTTTCGTCTAACTTTGAACGGGGGGGGGGAAAAAAAACTATATACATAACAGGCAAAGGTATTACAGCACATAAATTTACTCAATTATATTGGATTACCAAAGGAGAAAAAAATACTCCGATGACATAATTCTCTCAGAATTCATAAACGCTAAATTAAGAATAAATTTTATAAAATGTTTACTAATGAATACATGTATTTACATAGTAAGTTTCCTGTTTTTAAAATTTTTCCATCTATATATATCCCGTTTATCGGAGTGTCACATTTGACTTTACAATTATGCTCCGAAATTTCGTTGCTGTAGATTGGATGATTACCAATATACTTATAATCCTACTAGTAACCAGGGGAAATCGTTGTAGAATGATCTTATTTCCATTGCACTTTCTTCATCTGTTGGTTTACTAAAAAAAAGTGCCCACATTCTTCATAAATTCATTTTAAAATTTTCTGCTCAATGAATAAAAAAAGTTATTGTGCTAATGTTTATCATGCTGTTATTCTGGTATATGTACCCTTATATGTTTTGTTATAATTTTTTAAAACAAGCCAGCGGCAATTTTTTTTTCATTCTTCTGGAAACTCTTTTAGAATCACCATTTGATTTGTAATTAAAGTTTTCTACATTCATCAAAATTTGACAATTTTAATAAATGATTTAAATCGTAAAACATAATTTTCTGAACATGTTTAAAAACCTGTAAGTCATAGATTAGTGTTTAGCTTCTCTCTCTTTCCACCTGGTGAGTTGAGAATTGGATTCAAGTTGTATTGGTTTTAATTGTCGCCGCTTAAAGATCATGGGTAGTAGATGGAATCAAATTGTAATTATTCTCTATTAAATTACTATAAATGGCATGTATTTTTTAAGCTCTTTTTACAATTTTTAACAATTATACAGTATGATGTTTAAGAGGCATTTTAGCTATGTGAGAGTATGAGGTTTATAGCCCATATGTTTAGGATGGATAGAGTTATCTGGTTTCCCGTCACAAGATCCCAGACTGTATTGGTTTGGGTCAAAGCGTGGGAGGAATTTGGTGATATCATCTGCTGTTAGGTAGTAACATCAGTTTTTGATCTTACTAAACAGTTGTTGCATTATTTCTGATTGTTTCTTGTGATGTAACTTAAGTAGAATGCGTGATTTATTTTCCTTATAAAATGAGACATATCACATGCGTGATAGAAATATATCTTTGAGTTTATAAGCTTTAGCATTTAATATCAGTGTAAAATTAAATTTTGCTTATTTGAAGTTTATAATAATATTCTTTACATATTTCTTTTATATACATTAACTTATTTTGGTACTGTAATGTTCTGGTTCTTATGCATATTGTGGGTTACAATAATAATGAAAATACTGTGAAATGTAAATGCTTTAGTAAAAGAAATTTAGTTCATCTGAAGTGTAATGCATTTATACAGTAGAACCTCGATCTGTTGTTCTTCGGTGTTTATTTTTTTGCATGTATCCCAAATGAAATCTCATAAATAACATTATAGATTACTTAAACCGGTGAAAATGCGCTTTAGCCCACTGCTTGGCGATGTTTTGAAAATCGCCAATTCGGCGCGTTTCTGCGAAACGTCTTTGCAATTGCAACCTTCCCGACACGCTCCGCGAAAACCCATTGTAAACAAAACATAGAATTCTAAAGCATAAATTAGTATGGAAACTGTTGCCACAAAAAGATAATAAAATAATATGCAAAACGAACACTATGATCATTAAAATATTTGTCAGTTAGGTTTAAATTAATTATTTACATTTTATGTTGTAATACTTACACATTTTATGCCGTTACATAACCTTCTCGACACGCTCCGCGAAAACGTAACCAAAATGGCATCGAAGAAAGAAGGAATTTTTTTTAAAAGGGCATTAAAATTACAAACGATACCATGTACACACCGTTCCGTTTTAACTTTAAAAAAAATCTGCGAATTGCACAATGTAGGCAACGTGCACAAATGAACAAAATAAGCTAAAATAACGAAAATAAATTCCAAGAAAATGCCATGTGCACAGCATTCCTTTTAAACTTAAAACTTCAGCGAATTGCACAATGTAGGCAACGTACAAACAGTCAGCCATGTTGGCGGATATACGGAGTTACCCATGTTGGCGCGTTTATTGCTCATTCAAAAACAATCGTCGCCAAGCAGTGGGCTAAAGCGCATTCCAACCCTTAAACCATTTTTTGAGCTACAATTTGAGTACATTAATTATTCGAAAGTCATGTTCCCAGTGCATTATTACAGATATATAGAAGAATACAGACAGTTTTGGAAAAATTTTGAAGTATGTATTAACTATTAATCGGAGCAGGGGCAAGGGTGAGGCAAATGAAGCACGTGTCTCAGTTGAACAGCTGAGAGTGGTGCCAGACTACCTACGAAGTTCTACGAGTGCATTTAAAAAATAAACTATGATTATTAGCTTTCAGTTTTGAATTTATATCAAGAAGCACCATTTTGAAGTAGCACATTTAAAGGAATAAAAAAGTTGAACTATTCTTTGGCACTTGTGCACAAAAATTCCAGGCTTGTTAGATGGATTGATCTAATGTCAAATCCTGATAAATGGGTGGCAACATGGAAGATTTCATGGTTTCTCCTATGTGTATCGTAAATACGTGGCAGTTTCAACTAGAAAGTTCCTTTATAATGGAATCTACTTAAACAAACAGTCCTTGTATGTTTTTCATATTTAATTAAACAAACTTGGCAGAAGGAATCTCTTTCTTTACAAAAAAAATGAGAGAAAATATTCTTTTGAAATGTGAAAATTCAAAGATATATATATATATATATATATCAACAGAATATGAAAATAAGTAAAGAAATGTTTATAGATCATATTGTCAATAACTACCTGATAAAATAATTAATTTTTTCACAAAAATATTTTTTCTGAGTAAAAATCAAAGAAATGAGAAGTAGTTTAGTTTTAGAACTAAGATAGAAATATCAAAAAATAAACTCAATAACTTCTGATTTCCAGTTTCTAACTGATGAAAAATTTGTCATAGGATCTGATGTTTTGAAAATGAGTAGCTTAACATTTAAATATCCAAATGTTGAAGATGCTTCAGATATTTCATTAGAAACTAGCTATAAAAACCGTACTATTTTAATAATTCTGATAGCTAAAGCAAAATCAGATCCTTTAAAGGTAATTCAGGTATGCAGTCTATCTAGTTTAGTCGCATCTGAAATTTGAAAATTATGTTGAGGATATTTTAAATGATGCCAATTTCTAATATTAGAGTGAAAAAAGGTCCAAAAAAGCTTAAAAAAACTCCCTTTAAAAATGTTTAAATATTTTTATGCAGAACATAAATAATGAAGTAGATTTTGAAAATAATTATTGTCAATTGTATTTCATTAAAAAATAAATTACAAAAAGAGCTTGCTTATTAATGTAACACTTTTTATATTAATTGCAGTGCTAGTAATTTTCAATGTTTTGTTAAAAATATTATACAAGGTATGGTATGATTTTATCTAGTTTCCTTTATTGAATATAGACATGTGCAGATGTTAATTTAATTGAATGTAGGAGCGTTATTTACTTTTTTGCCTCCAGTGAAAAAATATCTAAGTATGTCTCTGCTATTAATAATGAAATTAATAAGCAGTGTTAGCAAGCTTAACCAAATTTAGTGTTTTATCAAAGATTAAAAGGTTTTTCTACGTCTAAAGAGGAAGTGAAATAAACAATGTAAAGATGTTGTTTTGAAAGGGTATATTTTCAGTTTTGAGGAAAGTTCAGCCATAAAACGAAGAGTAATCATCAACTTTTTTTATGAGAAAGCAGTTTTTTAATGTAATGCATTCATGTATAAAGTATTAAATAGTAATTACTTATGGTGTGTTACTTATTTGCAGTATGTAATATTGTTATGAAGCTTTGTATTTAGATAGTTAATTTTAGTAGAATTATAATTAAAATTGTTCTATTTTTCTGTGTAAAGTAGTACAAGACAAATTTTCAGAGAATGGTTTGCCGGAAATGTAAGAATACAGGGCACGTGCATTTAACATTGAGTAAAGGGGTATCTCAGTAATTTTTATTGAAATTAAAAAAAGGTATCTGGCTACTATGTTAGCCATAACTGTAATTTTACCCTCGTATTGCTTTCCAGTAATTTCGAGAAGCAGAAAGTACTAGAAATATCTTGCTGCTGGTCAAAAACTATTTAAGGCCGAAGAGAGAGAGCATGTGCTTGGTTATTGTGAGTTGTTTAGTTCCTTGTGAACTGAGGTATCTGAGCTAGCTTTCTCTTTAGGTACACTTTGCATTAGAATAACATAGCTTTGCAGAGTTAGAACATTTCCGTCATTATCTCTGCGGCAGAAAATTCCTGCTCTGCACTGATCATGCATTGTTGACATGGCTTTTAAATTTCAAGAATCCTGAAGGTCAAATAACTAGGTGGATACACAGACATTTAATCGAACTATCCTTAATAACCTCTTGCTGGTGATTTCCAGAAACCAACAGGACTGAGACAAGAAGTTACCTATGTTTTTAGAGGCTTATCGCAGTGCTGTCCACGAGACTGCCGGCTGTTCCCCATCTCAGATGCCCTTCGGTCATAACCTTCATCTGTCTTGTGATCTGTTATTTGGTAACCCTTCAGATGCTCCTTCACCACCTGAGGACATTCAAGATTTCCAGGCACAGTATGAAGTGATGCACAGTTTGCACGAGAGCAAGTCAACTTGGCGATAAAAAAAATGAAGACCCAATATGACATGAGAGCTACAGGACATCTATTCCGTGAAGGAGACAAGGTATGGTTGTGGAATCTAGTTCAATGGAAAGGACTCTCTTAAATTACAGTCACCTTGGGATGGTCCTTACACAGTCCTAAGAGGCTGAACGACATTGCTGTTCAGATCTGTGAGTGTCTGAATTCTAAGCCTAAAGTTTTTTATTAGGGCAGTTAAGACCATGGTCACATTTGTTTCTAAATTTGTTCACTCATTTATTGATTTAGTAGTTAAGTTGCTTATAGTAATTATTGTTTATGTTGTTTGTTATTGTATTGTAATGTTTATTATTACATTGATGCTTTAGTTAAGTATGTCTTTCTGTCCTGGGATTCTACTTACTCGGGATGTGCAGGCCTTGGGAAGGGGACAATGTTACGAATTTTCTGTTTAGATAGTTAATTTTAGTGGAATTATAATTAAAATTGTTGTATTTTCTGTGTTATATAATAGCATGAGACAAATTTTAAGGGAAAGGTATGCTGAAAAAGTAAGAATGCAGGGACACGTGCATTGCATTTAATATTGAGTAAATGGGTATTTTGCTAGTTTTTATTGAAATGAATAAATGCAATTGGCCACTATGTTAGCTGTAAGTGTAATTCCACCCTCGTATTCCTTTCCAGAAATCTCAAGAAGTAGGAAATACTAGAAATATCTTGCGGTCTAAAACTAAGGTTGGAGAGAGAGCATCTACTCTCATTTGCTTAGTTATTGCTGTTATGAGTTATTCAGTTCTGTGTGAACTAAGGTATCTTGAGTTAGCTTTTTCTTTAGACGTGCTTTGCATTGCATTTTATTTAATGTTTTTAGTAGTGTGAAATATAACTACTGATTGTATTGCGTGATACTGTGAACACTTGTATGAAAGGAAAACTCCAGAGTTCTGATAGATTTCTTTTATTAAGAACTAGCTGTACCCGCCCGGCGTTGCCCGTGCATTTAGAAAATGCAGATAAGTGAATAGCGCAGGAATAGTAGTGTAGGACATGTAGACTGTCTCTCTCTCTTCCCCCCCCCTCCACACACACAACATTCCCCGTCGATAAAAAGGAACAATATATCCTAACCATGAGCCATCTGTTAAAAAATTAGTTTAAATGAGAACAGACCTCATATTAGCACATGCTAGGAAACCGTAGTCATGTGGTTATAATCATTGGTCTGAAGTTTAAAGAAAAGTAAAACATAAAAAATTCAAAATCAAAGATAGGAAAGAGTTGAAAGGGAAAGATAGAGAGTACAGTACAGAAAAAATAAAAAGTAACGAAAACATGGATGAAATAAAACATCCTGCTTACAGGAAATTTGGAGTTGAGAACCAATTAAATTTTTAATTTAAGTGTAAGTTAAACTTAGATGACAATGAATTAGAAGAGGAGAGTGTTTGTGTATGTTTGTGGAGCTCGGGCTGGGGTCGCAAGGGCCCCTGACCGATTAATGTCTGTTGGTACTGCAGCACTGGGAAGCAGCACCATTCGGATTATTGCTCATGCTCTCAAGAGAGCACTAAACAATAACATCATCATTTAAAGCATGACAGTCAGAGTTAGTTTGGGAGAGTGGAGAGTGGCAATAATTTTTCTTTAGATTGTCCTTTTCGTTAGAGAGCCTCGGGATAAACTATATTTAATGTTCTTCCATTCGGAGCTAAGATGTGTAGATTATCGGCATTACCAACTCTTGAACAACCCACGTACAGTTGACCATGGGAGAAACACGGCTTACGGAGGTCGAGCCCTACAACTTTGAGAGATTGTCCTTGTGCCTTATTAATGCTCATCGCGAAACTCAAACGAACAGGGAATTGTAGACGCTTAAACTGAAACGGGAGATCGGAAGGGATTATAGGAATTCTTGAAATAAACACATCTTCGCCTGCAGCATGTCCGGTCATGATGGTGGAATTGTTATAAATCGATTTAATAAGTTGAAAATAAATGATAGCAACAAATCACAATAATAGCAACACAATAATGCAAATTAAGAAACAAAAACTGAAGAACAAAAACTTTATAAAAAATAATTTTTTAAAAATTTTTCTAATTCAAAAATCGAAAATCGGGCTTCGAGGTCTGGTGGCCAGCCCCTTTGTGCTTCCGTGTAAAAAATTCCAGGTCCCTGCGTGCGATAGATTTGGCTGGAGAGCTCGGTCAGACAAATGGACAGACCTGCAGACAGACAGACAGACACATTACACTTGCTTTTATTATTATAGATAAATTTTATTAACCTATTATTGGACTTGTGTATTCAATCTGTTATGAACCTGTATACATGCAACAATACTTTCATATCCTTCCTATTTTCCCTTATTAAAAAATGACAGGTCGAGATTCTACTATAACTGAATAATTATATAAAATTATCCATGAGATATTAAGATTTATTTATTTTTCATTTGACTAATTTATACGTTACTTATTTTTGCTTTTAGTATAATTCCTTGAAAGTTCCTTATCCAGCTGATAAACTTACATCCGCTATTGATGATCAAGAAAAGAAACTGGTAAACTTTTTTCCTTGTTCTTTTAAATTTTTGTGTGTAATTACTGAAGAAGCTTTAAGCAGTCTTTATTAAAAAAAATATTATAGTATCCTAACTAAATTGGTAGACCTTGAGAGCTAGAATGTCAAAAAACTGTGCACCAACTTATTGCAGAGTTCTATTCAGGAAACAGTCCAAACTAGGGTTAAATTTACCCTTTGTTCCAACTCTAACTTGGGATAACATTAAAACTCCACATCGACTTTAGATAAAAATTAAGAAACCACCTTCCTCAAGATAGAAAATAAGAAACTAATACTAACTAAAATAAAACCAGCTGGAACTGTTTAGAAATAACTAAGACAGTTGCCCCTTATTGAAGATTTCTGGCGAATACTAGCAGGCACGTAACGATATGGCTGAATCATAGTAAGATTAGACTTTTGGCCGCAACATGGCTGTAAGGCAAAACATGCTCTTCTGTACTCTTCTAGTGAAGTGACAGACTTCAACTTAAATACTCATTTCTATCTCATTTACATAAAACATAATCCCAAAAACTCAGTCTGGTAGGGAGATGCAGGTAAAAAATGAGAAAGGAAAGGAAAGGTTTGTTCCAAAATAAAAATAATGATTAGAAAATTAAAATAAACCATATAATATACATTTAGTTTGACAGTGAAAATACAAGTCTTCCTTTTAGGTCTATTTATAGCAAAGATAACAAGTAAGGTTTGGGAGGGAGGGGAAAGAAAATTTCTTAATTATTATGATGTAATTTTGCATTTTTATCTGACTGTAACTTTTTTATATTTTCTACACAATTCTTTTGTATTTGCCAGTTTTTGATATCAGAATTAAATTACATACATATTTTATCCTGAATTTAATAAAGTGGGTTTCAGATGTTTGTTTCAGCTACTCTTTTATTCATTATGGTATTATGGCTAGAGGAAGCAAGATAGTGCCATTACAATTTTAAGTCTCCAAACTGAAGAATAATGTGCAACAGTATCAAACACTTATTGCCTTGAATTGTGAATTTTTTTAAAAAAATTTTTTATTAATAGAGGGTGCAAGCATCATATTATGTTAAACGTCAGGTGCCTTTTTTGCTTCTTGCAGACTCCCAACTGCATTTCCTTTTTTGATTTTAGATGCTAGTTGGATAGGAGGAATTGAATTCCTCTTAAATGATTCAATTCTTTGATTGTCACCATATTTTGATTCTGTTTGATTAAATTTAAACTGAACCACTGATAAATGTAAATATTAAACATCTTCCTTTCTAAATCATGTGATGTTGATCATTTGCTTCATGAACTGCTGGGCATTTCATCTGCATCCATATTCTTACTTATACTGCTACATGGTGCATGCTGTTTTAGATCACATCTGTACAATTTCATGATCATTCCAATATGTACTTGCCCATTCTGCTATTTGCTGCTGCATGTTTCGAGTAATTTTAGCCAACCCTGAGCACATGTTATAAAATGAAAAAATGTAGGTCATGTGTAATAAACTAAAACTGTCTGCTATTTTCTTCTGCAATATTCAGTAATTCCATATTTCTGATTCATGTAGTAGCAGTATCTATAGGGTCGAGTCACATTCATGACATTTGACATCAGCACGAAATAACCAGTGATTTAAGGCATGTGATAAAAGCTGATTTGATGGGTATGGAAAGATTTTTGTCCGTAATCAGGAAACATTTCTATTGATATTTTCAGGAATAAATGGAACAGTTTATCAGACTTAAAAAAAGGGAGGATTATTGGCTAAAGGCGGAAGCATTTCAGACAATGCACACAGTCTGTGAACTGTTCATGTGCTGCTGTGTTGAAAGTGTACCATGAATGGGGAAACTGGAGTTTTACTGTATTTACCAAATGTATTATACAAAATAAGTGACATGGAAACTGCAGAGCACCATATTATTGGCTGTAGTGGTACATTTGGTTTGATTAACATGCTGCAGTAGAGCAAGTTACTGCTTAAATGAACAAATTTTCAGGAAAGTTTTGGGCTGGAACTTGCATCTGTATTTTATACTGTTGAAGTTAAATTTTTATTCAATAAATAAAAATGAAGTTTTTCAAAAGAAAATTTAATCTTTTTCATCGTTAAAATTTTGAATTTTTCTTTTCAAAACATCTTGTTTATTCAACAAGTAATTTTTTAGCAGTAATTCTTAATGGATATGTTAATGGCCATATGCACAAGTTGTCTAAGAAGTCTTTTTGTTTGTTTTCACATGCTTCAAATGGGAAATATTTTTCATTGCTACATAATAGTTTTATAGTAAGCTGGGTTATAATAGCCCTGAGATTTTTACATTTGAAACACGGATTCATTTTCAAAAGATATTAGCTTGGATATAACAATGTAGTTATGTATAATAGTAGTGATAACTTCAATAATGTGACTATTTCCACCCCCTCACAGTATAATTTTTTTATTAGTTCACATGCTTTTTTATTATCACATTCTTTTCATAATAACAAAGCATCTTTATAAAATGCACCATTTAATATTCTTCTCACAGATTGTACACGATAATCCACTATGTACATCAGTGGACTACCTTTAATATTTGTACTATCTTGTTCATTTACAACAGGTTTGAATCCAGTTACTTATGTTTCTTCTATGTCAACTTATACATCTCTTGTTCACATTCAGTCTGACTTACGGTAATTTAATCATGAATGGCAGGATTTAAAGTTCGGGGAAGAAGAAAGCAAACCGATACTTTTTCTCTGCTTCATGTACTGAGACCTAGATAACTGTCTGTATTGACTAAATTGATCTTCTGAACTGCAGTTTTGGTCTTGAACATATTTTTGGTTTTAGAACATATTTTTGGTTTAGTTCTATTTATTTATTTTACAAATGCCAACATTAGCACTTAAGCCATTTGTTCACAGGCTCTCCAGTACTTCTTAACAATGTCCACATACCGAGGAAGTGCAATACAATTATTTAAATGTTAAAAAATCATAGGCAGATTGGAGTCACACAAAATACAGTTTGGGGAATCCACCACTCCAATTCTGTAGAGGTGATCTTGCAAACAGCCATGTCCGGTCAGATGTCTAAATAGAGCTAGTTGTCTTTATTAGAAAACTGGGGATGAAAGTTGTCTTTTCTCCCAGAATCCTCCAGCTCTTGTCCATAGCATGCTAAATCATATCCTGCTTAAGAATTTTCTTAAGAGTCAGGTTTAGTCATATGAAAAGAAAGCAGTTGACTTATGTGTTGCATTATCAAAGTTCCTTTCTTACAATCTATCAACTTTTTCATTTTCCATATTTTCACAGTGAGCTAGAATCCATTGGAAAGAAATTATTTCTGAAAGAAATTATTCTCTTCTATGCTATTTCTGAAAATTTCTATAATAGCCATATAAATTAACGCAAGATTAGTTTCTTTCATATAACAATCGGTATCTGCTTGTCTGATTTTCCATTTCTGTAACCAATCCAAAAACGTATTTAAAGATTTAATTCTTTATCTACTGAATGTGTTATCGGTTCCTTAGAAACAAAGTTTTATGTTCACTCTGATACAGATTTTACATTAACTATGTGCCACCAGGTGCTTATAATTCGAATTATTCGGCAGTTTGTTTCCAGTCTTGAATATTATATATATTACCAGTGAAACGAACACCTTCAGCCACTTTCAAATTAAACAACTGAAGAGCTAATTTAACATTTTGTCTTTCTAGATTATTGAGATACAATCACTTAGACTACTAGCATATTTCACAATGCTGCTGAATTTGAATTCATAAAGATGCTAGTTTTTAAAATTTCTGCAGATTTTGTTTCTGCTGTTACAGATAAGTTTTGCAAATACATGCATTGCCCTAAATTCTTCTGATTAAGTCAGTTATTGCAAACACAGAGTACATGGACCCTGGCAATTATTTAAAATAATGGGCAAATAGGGTCTGTTGAATGCTGATGTGCGATACAGATTTTTGGAGGGTTAGTAAAATATGAAAGAGCTCGTCTGTTTACATCATTATTATCTATAGGAGCAATTCTCAACCAGTGTTACGCAAGAGAAGAATAAGTGGTATGCAAAGAAAGTATTTTTCAACAATTTAATTAAAAAATCTCCTGAAGAAAAAGGACAACTGATAGAAAGTTCCTGTGATCGAACTCTAACTGAGGATTTAAAAAATAACACACTGTTAACTTTTCGCTGAACCCCCCCACCCAAAAAAAGGATTTAAAGGCATTTCAAATAAAGCTATTAAAATTTTATTACCTTTTTCAACCTATTTGTGTGAACAAGGATTTTCTTTCATGTTGAAAAATAAATACAGAACAAAATTAAAAGTGGATCCTAATTTATGGTTAAAGCTAAGGGAAATAAGACTAGATATAAAGAAATTGATCTATTGTAAACAGGCTCAAATTTCACATTAAATTTTAGAATTTAAGTATTATAACTTAAATTTTGATAGTTAAAATGGTAACCAATTTTTAATATAATATTTTTTATGTGTGCACATTTAATACAAATAATGAATAGGTTGTGCAAATGGCAAAATAATTTTTTTTTAATATTTCTATTGAGAAACTGAAAAATAATCATTGCAATATGTAGTGGTTTAGGTGGTTTATTAGATGGATGATGATTAGTCAAAAGGTTGAAAGTAGCTGATCTGTAGCAACAACATATTGCACAAAATCTAAATTTTCTGAATGTTTTATTATTTTCATAATGTATCCATGAAAATACTGTGCTGATAATGTGTTTACTGGAGCAATACTTATAACATCTTTATATGAAGATCTAATATTCTGCAGCATAAAAACACAAGCAGAATTAGTGGCTTTTTCCCAATTTTATGCCATTCCTTTGAAATCTAAAAACATCTTAATACGAATTTAATCAACCATTAACGTGACATATATTTATTGTTTTCATATAAAAAGCAGATTTTTTCCTTATTCAAGAATTTTTCAACAGTTTGCTCTATTTTATGATTTACATTATACTCGGAACACAATCTTTTCAATATAAAGTGATGTGGCAAAGTAACATGTACTATTTGTTAAAAATTTACAGCAATGTGGAGAAATTGAAACTGTCATACTTGATAATATCAACAGATCAGAACTATATCTATTAGTATTTTTATGCCAGGGGGGTAATGATGGCTGCTAATTTTTAAATGGAACTTATAGTTACTAAATTTTGTTAATGGAATATCTTTAAAATATGCTTTTACTTGCAGATCCTTATGGATAACAACTGATACAGAAATAAAGGAACAGATTTTGTGCATATCTAGAGAAAAAATATATTTTCTTTAATCACAACTGTTAAATCATCAGTTATCTTAACTTTTTTTTACCGATGAAGAAAGCACACTCAAATTACTATAACATTATTTATTTTCATGTTTTTGATGTTCAGCTGTGCTTTCAGCTATTGCTGCTTCAAGCTGCTCATTTTTCCTTCTCTCCTTTTCCTTCAGAGTCTCTTCATGAAAGAATTTTGTCAAAGACAAATGTTTAGGGCAAGCACTGAAAATTGAGGAACTAGCATTTGCTTTCAGTCACACTTGTTTAGCATACATACGTTTATCTCCCACACAGGAAGGGAGGCAGAAAAGGACTCAGTGACATAAGTTTTAGTAATATTTGAATTTTCGTGCATTAGGAATTTATCTCTTTATTTTAAGCAAAACTATGCACTTTATATTATATATTATAGTTTTAAAAAACTCTGCTCGTATTTATTGTCTTTATAGTTTCTTTATAAAAACTTTGTGATTATTTTTATTTTCCTAATAAAACATGTAAACATTAAATTAAATACTTCCGTTTTCTGCTATGTACATATATACAATGGGTCAAAAAGTCAAAAATTGGAGATTTTGTAAAGTAAGTGAATATTTAAATATTGTACAATTAGATACATAATTATACTAACTTATACACGATTACTCTGTACAGTGTTATACACAATGTGGGCTTATAGTAATGAAGTTGTGTAATATTAGTATCTGCATTATAAATACAGAAGGCAATACTTAATAAATTTAAAATTAGGCATAACTTACCCTACAATAATTTGAAGTGGTAAAATTTTCTGAGTATCGATTTTAATCATTTCTTTAATAAATCTGGTTGTTTAGGAAATCTGTATTGACATTTTAAGGCTGTCATTATAATTTCCGCAGCATAACAGCGCGTAACACTTTAAAGGCATAATGAAACCCCAGGGAAAAAAAATCAATGTTAAATTAAACAGACATACATTCAACTTACTAACATGATGCTGTGCTTCACTAATGCATTCTGTCATGACCAAGGACAAAATTTCTCTAACTTGCTGATGCCATCTGGATGACCTCAGCGAGATGGCCTTGTTTGGCCGAAGAGAGTGGCTTTCCTATTGTATCTTTAGCACTTCATTGAGATAGCCAACAGTTTGTGAAGTCACTAAATTTCTTGTATTTAAGTATTCTATTTAAGGCGGTATTAAAACTGTAGACCTTAAAACTCAAGAATGTGTAGTCCATAAAACTCTGGACTGTATAAATCCTGTGTTGCCACTCTGAAAGGGCCAAATAACGATCATCATTCATCATTTTGAATCTTAATTGACCTTGTCCAGGTCTTCTCGATATGGTCCAGTGTCTTGAAAGTGTTTCCACAAATTGCAGACAACATTGAGCACTAGAGCCACCTGTGCTTGTGGTTGGCCTTCCAATTTCTCAACAATTCTCCATCTCATTCTACCATCCATATGTTTGTGGCTACTCATAAAATGATACCTCTTGAAATTTACCCAACTGTTGGGAGAAACATGAGTACACAAATAGCTGAAAACCTCTTGTTTCAGAATCTTACAGAGTTCTTTCCAACTCATCTAGCTGGTGTCTGCTGTGTAGTATTAACAGGTGGTCACGATATGTCTATGTATAATTGATAAGCTTTTGTCACATATTTGTAGTGTTAATGAATTATGTTTGTTTAAAGAGAAATCTTTATCTTTGATTAAAATTGCCTTATTTGAAATAATAAGCAGTGGAAAATTTGCTGCCATTAAACCATATCAATGTGTAGTGAGTTTGTAGCTTGTGCAATGTAGAAATTGATGTGGCCTTCAGTTAGGATGGAATCAATGATAGCTGATAAAATTAATACCACAGTATTAAAATGTTTAAGTCAGTTGCAAATAGAGATCATAATACAAAATCTTGTGCTTAATGAAATTGTTGTTGGTGAATAGAAGGTTATGATGTGGCTGAAAACTTCACACGCAAACAGGAGGACACATCGAAAGGGAAGCTGACAAGTTAATGATTAGCTGTAGGAGGCAGAATTGTAGCAATTCAATAAATTTAAAGCCTTGTAACAATTCAGTTAATTTAAAGTACATTCAGATCTCCTTTTGGGGTTGCCGTCACTACAAAAGGTATTAATTTATGTTTAGAGTGATTTCAGTGATGGTTTAAAATGTAAATATTGTAGAATAAAAATTTCTGACAGCAGTGAATAATCTATGCAAGAGCTGAAACTGCATATATAGCGTTATATTAAAAGGGGAATTGTCGTTAGAAGATAGTTCTGGATGCATTTGTGTTGCCGTATATGATGATGATGTGATACTTAATTTCTTGACTCATGTTTTGTGTCTTATAAATAAAGTATTCATAAATTTTCTTAGAAAGTAGGAAACTATCTATATTGAATTAATAGAATTACATGTAGGAGTGTAACCATGTATTTATCTTTTATTTTTTAGTTAAGTGAACCTTTTATAATTTGCATATTATGAATAAGCTATAGAAAACACTTTTATTTATTTATTTATTTTTTTAAACTTCGTGTTATATGACAAATGAAATTTTCCTTTTAGGATGTGTATCTTAAATCCTTTTCTGAGCTGTGTGATTTGCGTTCTAAGTATTACGAGAAACAGGTGAGTTATTCAAAGTTTTTCATGAAACATTTAAATACTCATAATGCTCATAGTGTATTTAAATACTTATATTGCTGTATGTTTTTTAGTCCTCTTCCCGTTATTTGATATTTTTCAGGCTGGAATAATTTTAGATGTTAAATGTTATTGCTCTTTAATTGTAGGATGTTCATCAATACCATTTTGACATTGAAGCAGGTTTCTCATTTTATAATAGAAACAGATATGCTTGATTTTTTTTAGAACAATTAGAAAGGATAATTTGATATCGTCTTTTTGCAGGTTAACTTGAAATGTAATGAATGTAGGGACTTCTGTTCAAAGCTTAGAAAGTGTTATTGAAAAGTTACTGGTACATCATCTGTATTACAAAATTTAAGTATTTTTTCATGTGAATGAGAACAAAAACAACCAGTTGAAAAGTCTGCAAAGTTAGAAAAATTACCATTCCCAAATTAGGTTACCAGTTGGGTAAAAAAATTTTAAGTATTTGTATTTCTGCTGATTCTATGATCTTTTACCATTAAATTAGAAATGATTTTTTAAAGCTTTAGAGAAAAAGATTGGCCATTTTTAACCTACCATATTTTTTTTTTTTTTTCAAGTTTTATTGAATGCATTTGATGTTAAAATTTGTGAAGGAAATTTTGGTGATTCTCAGGTTTGAAAGCTTATGTAAGATTGTGAATATTTGGGTGTGTTGAAAAACTATGGAGAGGTAGCATGGATAAACCATCAATTTAAAACCTCTGTTACGAAAACTGCAAAAAGGAAAATTGAAATGCTTAGGGTAACAGCAGTGGTTTTGTTTATATGATTATGGCAAAGCACTCGAGGGCTATCTGGCTAAGAGGAGGGATGACTTTGTAACGGAAAATGGCCCACATGCAAGTTACAAATGTGGAAAACTACGAAAATGCCCATGCAGCCAACCTACTTGCCAGGATTCAAACACTGGACTCAACTAGCGGTACTCAGTGGCTCAGCCATTGGTGAGCCTAGGTAATAGCAGTGATAGCAGATATCATGATCTTTCTTTATTTCTAATGTTTATTCCGTTATTTGCAGCTTATTCATTTTGTTTTGAATATTGGTTTAATTTTTGGAAGCAAATGAACTTATTCACCACATCATATTGATTGAAAATATAGATAAACTGTTAACAATATTTTAGTGTTAATTATTTTACAGGTTATTCCACTTTTCTGTGCTTTTTTGAACTACTTTTGTATTACCATGCCCATTATGTCTCAGTAATCAAAAGTTGATTGTACTCATTTATTTTTTAGCTCTATATATTTCTGTAATATTAGATGGTTAGTTATTGAATATAATGAACATATTTTGGTCACATAAAACGTTTCTCAATGTGCAAAAAATTCTAGTGACATGCAGATTTAAAAATCAGCATTACATAGTTGCCAAATACCCCAATTTTTCATCATATCCCCCAGTTTTTAGTTGTTAGTCTTTTACTAAGGAAAATGTTTTCCAGCGATAAATACAATTTATTGAATTAGGGAAACTTAAATGAGGCAAATTCCATTTCCTCCAATGTTTTTCAGAATAATTCTTCTTAAATTTTATTCATCCGAATTGTATTTTTTTCTTATTATATTTTATTGATTGTTGATTTATGAAATTTTTTGAATTAAATTTCAAGCAACTTGAGTTGTCTAATCTGCTGTAGATATTTGTATATGTTTACGTGACGATTTAAGCAGTGTATACGAAGATATAGAAAGATGTTTATATGAAGATTCAGTTTCTATTTAATTTTTTTTTTCTTCAGTATATTGTACACCCATCCTAGTTGATGCACTTTTACTAGCTGCACACCATATATGCATCAAATCCGTTGAGGAAGAGAGAGTACTAATCCTAAGGAAAATTTTATAAGGGAACCAAACTCTTAAAAGTTCCACAGAGCTGTAGAGGGGGACACAGGGAGCTTTTACCAGTGGAGGAAATCTTAAAACTCAGAATGATTTTCTTCAGGCACCCTTTTCTGCCAGAGTACAGCTAGGCCTTAGATGTGAAGCTGAAAATTTTGTGAAACCAAAATGTCCAGCTGATTTAACATTTTGAGGCCAAGGCTTTGGCAGCTGTAAAAGCCTTGAAAGGACGGGGTATCTTGAACTGAATGCTTTCTACCCTTTAATAAATCACCTCATATTTGCAGCAAAGATTCCTGTGTGTAGTTTAATCGATTCTCAAGAGGGGTGCATTTATGTTGCAAAAGGAAGGGAAATGTAGAGGTAAGTGACGAGACTACAAGGTGCTTTTCTTTCATTGAGGACTACAAGATGTGTTTCATCGTTGAAGAAAAATTTCATATCGCAGTTGTTCCAGAATTAGCGTGACTGGTAAAGAAAATAAAAATAACCAAAGTCAGTTTCATTACCATAGCTGAATCTCTTAACAAATAAAAAAAAAATAAAATTTTGGTGGGGATATTAGGAGTGTTTCTAGGGGGATAGTAGGCATGTGCTATCGCATCTTGTGTCCTCCCTAAAGAGAGGATGGAAGGAATAATACACATAGTGTAAAAACTCATGTCGAAAAAAAATAAAAATCTAGTAATGAATCCAGATTTTCGAAATGTGGTGTTAGAGTTTTTCCTCTTCTCATCATCTGGGCTGTGGGAAAGGTTGAAATCAGGAAAAATAAATTGTCATAATTGGAGGAAAAATTTTTCTGATGCAGAATGTGGAAAACTAAAATAAATTAATTCTGCACAGAAACAGGGATTCTAATATTTCTAACAGTTAATTTAAATTTACTAGCTGGATTAAATGGTCTGAGTCTGATTGAGTGAACAATTTCTGATTTCTTTTTAGTAAGAGGATTAAGCTTATCTATTTCAAAAGTAACATCAGAATATTGTTTTAAAATTTTGCAAGGGCCTGAAAAAGGAGGTGAAAGTTTACAAGTATTATACTGAAATTTTTCATACATTACTAAATCACCTAGTTTAAAATTACTGGGTTTATAATGGGTGTTATATCTTTCTTTATGTACATTGTGATAATCATCAGAAATTTTGGGGGCAGTTTTTCTAACTTCTTCTTCAGTTGGTGGATAGACCTCTTGATTTTCAAGTAAGGGATCATAAAGCACTTTTCCATACATTAAATAAGATAGTGAGAATTTTATTACAGAATGTGTTGTATTATTGTATCCTTCAGTAAGCTGAGGTAACAATTTTTTCCATGCAGTATTACCCTGATAAGAATTTTACATTTTAGCCTAGTTTATAATTGTTTAACTAACTCGTTCAACTTTACCATTAGTTTGAGGTCTGTTAGCAGTGATTAATAATTGTTTTACATTTATTGTTGAAATCCACTGGGAACTTTCACTGCAAGTAATCCTAGCAGCTTTAAATAAGTGCATAGATGAAACTGGTACTTTAAGCATTTGACAGTCGTAGTGGCTGGGGTGAAAGACAAGATGACGAGGGTAACAAAACTGGATTTTGAGGAATCACCAATCTTTATTTTCAAAATTATCAAATCATCTTGGTAGACATTTTTTTATGTACACTGGTTTTAAAAATAGATGTAAGCATCTTAGAAAGGAAAGCATAAGTGCCACAGAGTTGTTTGCATGGCAGAAGTTAAGAATGAAAAAATTAGTTTTAGAATGTTATGAGCATTAATTATTTATGAGTATGTTAAAACGAAATATTTTCATTTGCTTTCGTGAAAATTTTTGAAGTAAGTAATACAGAACTCTACGTCACATTTTTCACAAGAATACATTTGCGTTTTCTTATTCCATTTCTTCACACACACCAGCACATCTTCATGGAGCTTTGTTTTGAATAGGCCAGTGGCCATTCAATGAAATGCTATCTGAGACTCAAGCAGACATGACTGAAGCTTCTGAATCATTCAGGGGTTGTTTTATAAGATTTTTTCTAAAATCAGTGAAAGGAGAAGTCTGAAGTTTTCATTTTATACAAAATAAAGGAATTTAAAACTGCTAAATTGAGTAAGTGGAAAAAGATTTCCTTTATCCATTTTAAAGTTTTCCTTCTGAATGTTTAACTATTTGCTATTCGGTCACTTAAGTCAACAAATCCCATATTTTTGTTGTAGGTTGATACAGTTTAGGGTTTTCCTGTTTCATCACTGGTTGCCATGGGATAGTACATATTGCAGAGGATAAAAACTTCTGTCTTGTCATTCCAACAAGCCGCAGTCATTCCTGATCAAAATTTTATTTTAATTTGTCCTTTCTGCATTCGGATGCCAGCATTCAATTTCGTATAGTTTTTCCGATTGCAGCGAATTGTACCGCAGCTGTTAATTTTATATTTATTCAGCAATTTATTAAATAAATCCGGTGAAAAAAAGAATTTTTGCTAATGCTATTACCGTGTTATAAGTGGCACATTTCCCATTGTTCAACTCATAGGAATCTCTTCCGAGGTATACTTTCATGTCGTATGTGTAACCATGGCAATCTGCAAGCTTGTAAATTTTAATTCCAAAATGCTTATGATTTTTAGGAATGTATTGTTTAAAATTTGCTCTTCCCTTAAATAGAACAATTATTTCATCTACAGCCAATTCCTCAGAGAGCTCATATACTTTCTTAAAATTGTTTTTCAAATGCTCGGATACCTCCCTTATTTTCCAAAATCAACCATAATTAGGATAGTTTCTCTCTGGTGGTGCCATGTTGTCTTTAAAGTGTGAAAAATGAAGAATTTGCAAGAATCTATCTCTATCCATAATTTTCTTTAAAAAATGTGTTTCAAACATTTCGTCTGTTGTCTAATAATCTTTTATCTTGTCTTTTTGAATATACCCCATCAGCAATGTCAGCGCCAGAAAATTTAGCAATTCATTTTCATTAACATCCTTCCATGTAACTGTGTAAGTTTTTGTTTCTAATTCATGGCTAAAACTGGAATTTTCCTTACTATTTGTTCTGCACAATGATTTATTTCTTTGACAATTTTTCCAATAATTCAATGGAAAAGATTTATGAAAAATTCAGTTTTTTTTTTTTTTTTTTTTTTTTTTTTTTTTTTTTTTTTTTTTTTTTTTTGGTAGCTTGAGAAGCAAGGCCTATATCGTTTCTGCCAATAAAATTCAAAATGTATACCTAGTCTTCAGCTTTTGGTTCAAGCCATTCAAATTTTGAATCAAGAGAGATTTTGTCCATGTTATCAGTTTGTTCATCATTGTAATTTACCGAATCAGTTAATAAATATGAATTTTCTTCCACATCCTCATGTTCACTTTTAGACCCATTTTCTATACTATTATAAAGAGGTTGATCTATGCCTGGTAAGCCCATCAGCAGCATCTCAAAATACAATTTATCGACAAAAAGATCATGCTTTATGTCTAGTGGGGTTGCCGTGGTATTATCCACAAAGAGTACTTGGAAAAAGATAAACTCTTCAAAAGTAAGGTGTGCAGTGTGATGCTAATCTGTGTTCACACTGCTGTCAAGAATAAATGCTGAACTGAATTTTGGCACTAAAAGCTAATGTTCATCAAGATAATGCAAGACCACATGTGCTTGCTCACTATGCTGGACCACCATGTGTTCCCTGACCATATGGACTCGAATGGAATCTTTTGCTACACCCACCCTATAGCTCCAACATTGCTCCTTTGAAGTTTTACCTTTTTTCACACCTGCAGTTACATTTTGCTGGAGCTGTCTTCCATTCTGCACAGGACGTCCAAAATGATCTTGATCTGTTTTTGGACTCATGACCATCAGGTTTCTGGGCCGAAAGTTTTGCAAAACTACCAAAATGTTGGACCAACCACCCAAACAAAAAATATATAATATAAAAAAATCTAGGAATGGAGAATATTGATTTAAACACCTGCTTCTTCAAGAAAAAGAAATAAGTGTGACATAAACATGATTTCTGACATTCCTGCATATAACATTCAAATACTGCTGGTACTGTGGCCAGTGACTGTATATTGATTGACGCTGTACTGATGTTCCCTAAGACCACACTTTCTTCTATTGTTGACTACTGGTTGTGAGGGTTAGCATTTTTATGTCTGACTTAAACAATTAAGGAAAGCCACCAGTGGCCAAATGGTTAATTTGCTGAACACTGGTAGTTCCGACCTGGGTTCAGTTCCAAGCAAATGGGCTGACTACATGTGCATTTTTGTGGATTTCTGCATATGTAATGTGAATAAGAGTCAGTTTCCCTTAAGAACTCCTCCATGAAGGCATCTTTCCCCTTATTCAGATAGCCATAGTGTGCTTTGCCATAATCAACTAAACCAAAATCTAACCTAAGTTCCGGAAATATCAGAAATGCAGAATTGCAACAATTGCTTTGTACTGTATTAATATGAATATGCCTTGATATGCTTTACTTATACGTATTCCATACTTTAACCATGTGTGAAATTTCACTGAAAGGAATTATGTAAAAGGAAATGTTGTATCATATAAACTACATTAATTTTTTGAAAGCTGTTTAATAAATAAAAGAGAAATGTGGTACTGAATTTGTATTTATCCTCTTTAATCTCATTGCTTATGCCTTTAATTTTTTGTTTTTTAAATAAAATTCTTTGAGATTATATTTTAATATTTATTTTATAGCTGAAATGGTGGAAAGATATGATGCCATTTGACCAGATGACAATGGAGGATTACTATGATTATTTCCCAGATACGAAGGATAATGTTTACAAGTATCCAAACTTTTGGCCGCATGATGAACCACCAGTTCCGGTGTTTCCTTATTTAGACCGTAAAGATCATCATTAGCATTTGAAATTATGTACAATTTTTGTAGGTATAAAATAGAATATTAATAAACTAAAATTCATGGAATTACATTCAGAATGTTTGAATAAAGCTCCTGATTTAATAATGAACTGTGTGAAAATTATTTACTTACTTTTTATTATAGCTTCAAATTAGAGATTAAATTAGAGCTATCCTTCATCTTCCTTTGAGTATGTTGTTTGATTTACGCTCTGATTCAGTTCTATCTGTAAAGAATCCAGAGTTTTTATTGCGGATGTTTATATCATTATAGTTTAGTCCTGCAGTATCTTGAATGTTTAAGAAATTTTGAACTGTTAATAGCGCACATTTGTTGTACTCTTATTTTTTTCTGTTAACACTCTGAGACTTGGACATTTGTGTAACCTTTTGTATGATAAGCAATTAAATGAAATTATTAAGAATTTTAGGCTGTGATGGGTATGGGGATATATGAGGTATGCTAAGAGTTTGGTAATTATTAAAGAGACCTGTAACCATATTTATTCGAAAACAAACCCCCATTTTTTCCAGCTATATTTTCATTCTAAAATTTTTAAGTGTCTTACAAATTTATTTAAAAATTTTAAATATGATTTTGATAAACAAAATTACAGTAAGAGGGAAGGAATTTAATTAATCATAATGTAATAACACTGTTTGAATCTTAAATAAATATGTAGGTAGTTACTGTATATATGAAAACTGCATTACTGCCACTAATTATAGCAGCCAGGTCTTGCTGAGTAATTTCAGTTCAGGCCTGTTTCCAATATATGGTAAGATCCTGCTTAACACTTTTATAGTATAATGTGGTAATATTGAGATTCCTCGAAATCACATGCAGTATTGGTATTACTGGTTTGGTTTAAGATTCAAAGCTACAAAAGATAATTTAACTGAAAAAGACTGCAAAAGATCATCTACTGGGCTTTAACACTAAGCACGCATTACAGTAAAAATGCTTCTGTTGCCGAATATTGAACAGATGCTGTCAAGTCATAAATTACAAATGATCCTAAACATGGGATATTCTAAAAAAAGGGACGACTGCAAGCTTCGGAGTCCTGAGAAAATGTGGGATCATTTAAATATGTAATTCTCTGCATTCAATTTTATAGAGAGGGAAATAAATTTAAAAAAAAAAATTCTCTGAATGAATGCAATTTTGAACTATGAAAATTAATTATTGAACCATAAGTAAGGAAAATAACATCTTTTTTTAAAGTCATAGGCATAGAAAGACATGTATTTGTTACATCAATGAATTTGTAGTGTAAATGTTCGGTTTTGAATCTTGAATACTATGCTAGATGTATACAAAGTATCTGAATGACTTTCAACCTTTTCATGTCTAAGGACCATTTTTCAAATTACAAATACATTGTGGATCACTGTTTTTTGGTTAATTTTCTAATGCCATGAAAACATTTAATTGTTTTAATTCAAGACTTCTGAATAAAATTACTCAAACATGGCTGCAGAAAATTCTTAAGAACAAAGTTAATAATACTGAAAAATACATAAGTAACATAATTTTTGGTTATATACATATTAGTTAATATAGAATCCTTAAATTATATATATATATATATATATATATATATATATATATATATATATGTAATAAGATGAAAGAAGAAAGAAAGAATGAGGAAAGGAAGTTGCAACAGATTGGCGATGGTTCTCTGCGTTATAACTTGAAGAGACTTTAGTGTGTAGTTAGAAAGATGATCATTGAAGAGAGACATAACGGTAAATTCTACAACATAATTTTATTCTTTGATAATGCACATCATCACACCATGGGCGTGCTATGTACCCACAATTTTGTACAGTTTACATTTCTTAAACAATGGATGAAAATTATAGAATTAAACTCTGCATCCAAGGCAACACAGCAGAAGAATGAAGAGAGAGAGTTGTGATGTAATTGCCCTTTATATACCAAATTCCATTTCAGATCACGACAGATTAATGTCCAGTTTTGGGGTTCAGATTTCATCAATAAGTACGCATCAGAACTGCAGGGAGTTTAGTCAGAAAAATTATTGCTTTGTTATTTTTAGAATGAAAGACGGGAGTTGTTAAAAAGGCTATTATTAATTTAATATTTGAAAGATTAGGTTTTTTATATATTATACACATATCTCTCTATATATGTAAGACGAAATACTCTTTTGTAATTTAGTTACTGTTAAGTTGTTAATTGATGATAAATTAGTGTATTCTCCTTGATAAGTTGAGTAATCTGCGATCAACATAAGTAACTACTTTTTCAATACTTAAAATTTTTACGTTTAATTTGGTATTTGTGATTTAAGGTTTTTCTTTGCAGATTTTTTTGTTTGTAAAGTAAAGGAGGTCTATAAAATACTAGTTTTAAATACTAATTAAAATTCTGACTAAAAATTTTTTTCATTTCATAATTCATAGTTTTAAATTGAATTTGTTCCTTCAAGATGGTATATGGAAAGTTTTCTTATTATAAATTATTAGTTTATGTATATAAGGAACAAGGTATAAAATATCAAACAAAAAGAATGAATATTGTATATTTAAGATTAGGAAAACCTTAAATATACAACATTCATTAAATATTCAACATTCGTTATAAATATATTTATATAGTATCTGTATAAATGTTTATTTGGGTTTTGAAGCAGTTAGAAGTTTTTAAGTTGCATATATACATATAACTTATATACAATTTTATAATTATTTTATAAATACTTTTATAAAAAGTATATATAAAATATAACAATTTTAAAGTTTTATATATATGTTTTATTATAGCAAAGCACTGGACGGCTTCTGATGAAGGGTTAGGATGCTTCTGTGGATTACTTTCTGAGCAAAATTGGTGCATATACACATTATGTATCGCGCGACCATGAAAACGCCTATGTAGCCATCCCATTCACTGGGTTTCAAACCCCAGACTGAACTACCAGTGTTCAGTGACTTGATCGTGAGCCACATTACATACACACATTATATATATATAATGTGCATGTAATGTATGTTATAATGTGTGCATGTATTCACATTATATATATATAATGTGTGTATGTATGTTTATATGTAGTATATACATATACATCAAATTATTAAATTGTATTTACCTGTCATTCAGTGCAATTTGGTGATAAAGAGTTATAAAATATTCTATGCAATTACTTGGCTTCCTAGATTTTTTGTTAGCTTCATCAGATTTCTGAGAGAATCTCGATGCTCATTGCATTTTCAAGCCCTTTATAATCATAGTTTTTCTGTGCTGATTTATATTTAGGAAATTGTTTCAAATTTTTATAGTTGAAAATGCAGTTTTATAAATGAATTTAAGGCTAAGAAGAGAATTAGGTACTTTTTTAATTATTATTGAAGCATTTAAATAATAAAAAAAAAGGCACATTACTAGAGACCACTGAACTGAGGTGCTTGATAGAGGACAGATTAATTAGTTAATAAATTTTTATTTTCATTGAGTAAAAATGAATTCATCTGCATTCTATAAGAAAGCAAACATTCCAAAAAACTTTTTTCTGTTTTGGTAGTCATAATTTTTTCTTAAATAATCAAATAATTCATATTCAGATATTGTAATCTGTAACTAGTTAGTGATAGCTACCAAAAATGTAATTTAAATTGTCATTCTACCTCTGTAGACTTCAGTAGCATTCAGTTAGCATTTTTCTGGGTTCATTTCCCTTTATAGTGTGCTTACATTATATATATATATATATATTATTATAAATATATATATAGATTAGTTCATAATTAGCATTAATTTGTTTACACAATTTCTGTTTAAATTATAATTTTTATCTTAAAATTACTATTTTAATTTATATATATATATGAGACATAACAAAATATGATAGCTGCTTTTAAAAAATAATTGGCGACTTCAAAATTAACAGTGTAAATTTGGTGCTCTCCTCCTAAATTCGTCTGTTCTCCCAAATTCAAGATCTTTCTATCATTATGTAACACTACCAACTAACCAATCATAGATTAGCTGTACTTATACGTCAAACTTGGTATAAATACTGCTGGCAATTAATTATGTCATTCTTATTATGCTAGCTGCCACCTTGCTAATATCTTCCTGCTTCCTTCTTTAAAATGCCTGCGTCTTATTTTACGAAACCAATGTACACTGCACCCTTCCCCAAAAAATTTCTGTATCTCCAATTCTACTGGACTGATTAACGAAATTCAAATTACGTTTTTCATGTCTCGAAAGTGTTACTTAAGATATATATTAGATTTATATATAGCACTGTATTAATATAGGTGTTTTGATACAAAATCGAACTTTTTCTGAAATGACATGCCAATTTTTTCCATATTTCTATTCTACGACTGAAATTATGCCTAAATATTAAATTTTGTGCAAAATTTAGAGAAATTTAAAAATTTATCTTGGTCCAATTTTTTCGGTTTGCTCCAAGAATAATTCACTTCGCAAACTTTTTAATTTATGGCAACCTATTTTCCTTTCCTTTTTTGTATTGTATACAAGTGGAAAAAAGGTCACGTTCATTACTTTCAAATTATTTTAACAAAGTGTGTAAACCACATTTGGCATTATTATCGTTTGTAACGAATATGCCAAATTTCAAAACACACCAATGTGTAAATTCACTTATATCTTAGGAAATTTTGAATAAAAAACTCCTAATTTTTTTGCAAGTGTGCCTAGAACTACATCTACTTTAAGATGTTACAAATTTTATGGGTTATAATGCAAAAAGTTTTTCGAAAAAATTTATAGAATTTAAGAATACAAATTTTAAAAATAAATCATAGAATATGTATGAATTATATTTGTATTAAGCCCAAATTTTGAATTCTGGAAGAAGGAATCGAATAAGTTTAATAAAAAAAAGATGGTAATAAATATATATCAAATTCAGTTAACACTGAAGAGCTGAAATTTCGAGAGCTAATTTTTTAAAAACTGCTCGTGCGATTTTTAGAAAACTTGGCAGTTTGCCATAATTTGAGCCATAGAATCTAAATATCGGAGAAAAAAAATTGGCATGTCATTTCAGAAGAAGTCCAATTTTGTGTCAAAATACCTATTGTAGAATAATGCTGTATATAAATCTAATACATACCCCAAGCCATGCTTTCAAGGCATGAAAAATACAATTTGAATTTCATCAATCTGACCCAGTAGAACAGGAGGTATAGAACTGTCTCCACCCCTTTTTTTTTTTGGCCCAGTGTACATAGCACTTTATTTCATTATGAGTGAATCATGAAATGTATCGTATTTCATTATGATTGGATAAATATCTACGGAAATGATTTTATTTGTGGGGTAATAAAGACTGCCTTCATCAAGTTCATGTTTTGCTATCTTCATCTGTAAACCTTCACCATAGGCCAAACGACTGCAAGCTCGTTCCTCTTCTGTGTTTCAGAAATATACCATTATAATTAAAAGTCGACTGAGGATCGTAATGCGGTGAAGCTTTCCTCCATTGGATGTGAACAGGGTGTTTTCAAGTGATTAGTGGTGTTTTCCTTTGTCTTCGCTAAGTGCAAACATTTCCCCATTTGGATATCAACAAATTCCAATAACTACGCAAGAAAGAAAAAATAGAAAAGAATGATTTACTTTTAATGCAGTGTGTTCAAGATTGTCTGCTAGAGTCTTTTAGCACTGTGCTGTGCTTTTTTTCCTGGCTACGCCTTAAAAAAACAGTGTTTATAGTGCAAAAAGTATCTTCGAGTGTGTGGTCACATGCCGTAAAATCTTCAAATGTGGTGTTTTTGAAATGTGAAAAATTCTAGCGATGTGAAATTTCAGTGTGTGATTAAAGTGATTCAGTATTCAAGATTGGTGTTCAAAAATGTAAATTCTTCAGAAAAACTATAATGGTATGAAAACCTGACTAAGACGAAAATTGAATCTGCCGAAATCAGTATGGATAAATTTCAGTGTGCCATTTTTGATGGTTCCAATAATGATGTTTCAATTGACAAAGTTTACTTATTGGTTGAGAAAAAATGCCAGAGCAAAAATATTTCTGATACAGACAAGCCGTTATTGTTTTTAGGATTCATACATAGTGAAGCTCTGCCATTCTCAGGGAGTGTGTTGAATTAGACTAGAAAGTTTTAAAAGATAAATTTCTTATATATTTTGCCCATGTGTAAGAAATTTGGTGTTGTTAATTTTAATGATTTTGTAATTACTTATTCCAAATTCAGTGTTTGAAAAGTGTTTCAGAGAAAAACTGAAATGTGCCAAGAGTCTAACATTAAATGATACAGTCTTAACTGATGCATTAAATCAGGGTTTGTCTGAGCAGCAGAGGATGTTGCTCACTGTGCAAAAGGTAAATATGATTCAGGAATCGATATCTTTGGCTGGGAAAATCTTTCCTAGTTCCAGTTGTTCTATCTCAGATTCACCGGGAAAAATACATAGATCACAAAATTTTTAAACTCATAGACAAAATGTATTATCAAATACTCTGGTGTGCAAAAATTAAGGACGAAGTCGAAAAATTAGCATATCAGCTGAACGAAGAGGCAGAGCGGACAGAAAGACCAATCAGGAGATTAAGTAAGGTGATGTGCGGTAGCACATGCACAGATATGCAGGTAGACGTAATGGGGGAGTGTCTGAGTAGTATAAAGCATGTTGTCGGTGTAAGATCGGTATTTCTGGCAAAGAGCTTGCACGCCGTATAGCAGTTAAAATCACATGAGTTGCTGCCTCAGCGAGAAATGGCGAATAATCAATCTGTTAGACGACATCTGGATGCTTTTACCCGAGGTCGAATCATTGGGAAGTTGGAGGAAGGCCGCAGTGTGACAAGTGTGGCTGCAGAGTTCGGAATTGCTCACAGCATCGTTTCACGACTTTGGAGACAATTTCAAACTACAGGAACAGCTATCCGGGAGTTTAGTAGTGGTCGTCCACGAGGAACCACATCCGCAGATGACCAGTATATTGCCTTAGAGGCGAGAGAAATCGCTAGACACACGACTGGACGACCGATATCGCGTTTTACCGTGGCCAGAAGACTGCACGGTGGTGGTCTGTTTGCACGACGTCCTGTACGGTGTGTATCTCTAACGCCTGCCCATCGGAGAAGATGTTCTCTGTGGTGCCGGGAACACCGGAATTGGAGAGACAATGAATGGGGATGAGTACTCTTTAGAGATGAGAGCAGATTTAGTCTGAGTTGCGATTCTAGACACATACACATCTGGACAGAGCGGGGAACACGCTATAACCCCTTCAACATCATCAAAAGGGACTGTTTTGGAGGTCGCGGAATTCTCGTTCGAGCAGACATAATGCTTGGTAGCCGGACTGACCTTCATATCTCCCAAGGAGGTTCGTCACCTGGGACTGCTATTGTAACGAGGTTCTTCTTCCTTACATGCGTCTTTTCACAAGGGCTATGGGTCCTCAGTTCCTCTTCATGGACGACAACGCTCCACCTCATCGCACAGTTACTGTCGAAGAGCTGTTGGAGAGTGAAGATATTGAACACATGGATTGGTCGGCAAGGTCTCTGGATCTAAATCCCGTCAAGCATGTACGGAACTTACTAGGGAGACCCGTGGCAGCACGTAACTTATCGCCAGTAACGATTCCGAAACTGCGATTGGTGCTACAAGAGGAACGAGCAGCAGTGTCTCAACAGCTCATTAACAACCACATATCCAGCATGCACAAATGATGTGAAACCTGCCTAGTAGTCAGGGGAGATCATATCCCCTATTAAAGACCGGATGTTTCTTGCTGGACACCCATCACAGGGATGTTTCGGCCTTCAGTCGCATTGCGCTCCATGCTACTTTTTCAATAAAGCTTCTTTTTATTCCTCTGATTTCTCTTTTAGTAAGTGTTGCTTACATTACTCATGTCCTTACGTATTGGGGATCTTACGATATTAAATGTGTTGATTTGGAAAGCTTTTGTACAAAATTATATTGAAAAAACCGTCTCGTCCTTAATTTTTGCACACCAGTGTATTTTTGAACCAAGATTTTACCCACTGAGATATAGACTCCAAGACCATTAATTAGAGAAATTTTGACCCCAAGCAAATAACTTACCTGTATAGACCATTTCCTTCTATAAGTTGTTATAATTCTAATTCACAACAAACTAATCCAAAAAAGTGAGTATATTTTAAAGTTAATGTACAAATTAATCAAAAAGAGATCTCTGCGATCATCAATACAGGATCTCAGATGAATGTTATATCTGAAAGTATTTTAAATTCTATTGATGCAAAAAGTGAACTCATACAAAATTATCCTAATGTAAATGTAATGATCAGAAGGTTTTGTTGTTACTAAAATAATTAAATTGTTATGTAAAATTAGTAATACTGTAGTATTTTATGTTGTAAATTCTAATTTAACTTATTTATTATTATCATCATCTTGTGTTTGCTCATTTAAATTACAATTAAATTTTAATAATTATGAAGTGTATCAATTTAAATGCATGATATGTAAAGTATTCAATGAAGTAAACTCATCTGTTCTCAATTTGAGATCTTTCTATCATTATGTAATGTTGCTAACCAACCAATCATAGATTAGCTGTGCTTGTACATCAAACTTGGTAAAAATACCACTGGCAGTTAATAGCTATTCTTATTCTGCTAGCTTTCACCATGCTAATATCTTCCCACTATGCCTTAATTTTACGAAACTGATGTACATAGCACTTTATCATATTTCATTGAAAGTAAAAAAGTATTTTCTAATTAGTTTTTTTTTTACCTTTAAATAAATAGATCTGTATTCAAAGAATTGAAAACGTAAGTGAAAGAACAGGCATGATTATATATATATCAAATTTCACAACCATATAACTACAATAGATTAGCAAATCTATATGCTCTTCCTAAATTCCATAAATCACCACTCAAATTTAGATTTATTGCAAATGGTACAAATAATTATAAAAAGAATATAGATTACATATATGCAATTTTACTTAAAAAATCTGTATTTTAATTCATCAAATAGTTAACAAACAACATAACTATAGTTGTATTATTTATAATAATACTCCAGTTCTCATCATATTTAAAATTTTAGAAATTAAGAACATTAACTGCTATGACTTTGAGAACCTTTATACTTCTGTACCATTAGAAGAAATTTTTAGTAGTTTAATGCAATTCCCACAACTTTTTCGGATATGCTTAACATCCTTGAATTGATAGATAGAAAACTTACCTGAATTGTGCATTATTTAATAACTACATTAAATTCAGTAATAAGATCTTTCAGCAGATTACAGAATTACCAATGGGAGCCAACAGTTCTACGCAAATACAAGGTTGTTCAATAAGTTCGCGGAACGGAAATGAAGAAACCAATTTTTATTTGTAAAAATGACTTTATTTTTCGACGTAGTTTCCCTCAACTTCAATACACTTATTCCAACGGTCTTCTAATTTATGGATCCCTTGACTGTAGTGATTTTTCGGCAGCTCTGCAAAATATCCCTCCACGGCAGCTATTAACTCTTCGTTTGAAGAAAATCGTTTTCACGGAGATATTGTTTGAGGTGTGGTAAGAGCCAGAAGTCGGAGGGAGCTAAATCTGGAGAATAGGCTGGATGTTGCAACAATTCGTACTTCAATTCAGTTATTTTAGCAATGGTTTTTTGAGCTGTGTGCGCAGGTGCGTTATCTTGGCGGAAAATGATTTTCTTCTTCTGTAATCCGGGTCTTCTTTCACGAATTTTTTTGTCTAATTGATTCAAAAGGTTACAATAATAATCTGAATTAATTGTTTTGCCAGTTTGAAGGTAATCTATAAACAAAATTCCTTTCGCATCCCAGAAAACTGATGCTAACAACTTCTTGGCTGATTTTTGCACACGAACTCTTTTCGGCGCCGAAGAGCCGGGTTCACACCACTCCTTAGCCTCCTGTTTTGATTCAGGATCATGATGGTAGACTCAAGTCTCATCCATTGTGATAAATCGACGGATAAAGTCGCTTTTATTCTTCTTAAAACGCTCCAAAGTCGTATCCGAATGTGTTTTTGTTCCATCGTTAGAGAATGCGGCACCCATTTTGCATAGAGTTTTTTGAAACCCAAATTAACACTCAAAATATTGCTCACTGGGCCCAATGAAATGCCTAAAGCCTCTGTTAAATCTCTTTCAGTCAATCGACAGTCTTCCAATACCATATCTTGTATTTTTGCGATGATTTCCGGTGTTGATGCAGTTTTTGGACATCCCTCTGAAGGATCGTCTTCAAGGCTGGTACGACCACTTTTGAATAAACTAGCCCACTTGCAAACCATTGTTTTTGAAGAAGCAGATTCACCCAACACATTAACCATTTCGGTATGAATTTCCATTGCCTTTAAACCTTTCTTTACAAAGAATTTGATAACTGCACGTTGCTCAATTTTATCCATGCCTGAGAAAAGGCACAACACGTTAGATATAAAGGGCTGTTAAACAATGAATAAATTAACAGATCGAAATGAAATTTTGACGTGTTCCTAAGAAAGAACAAATATGAAAATGGCGTCGAAGTTTTAGGTCTAATATTGACGAATAGATGGCGCTCCGCGAACTTATTGAACAACCTGGTATGTAACTTATTCTTTTTTGCTTATGAATATAAATTCCAAGTTAGTTTGAAGAGACAGTAGGTTATTTGGAAGCAAGAGACATGAAAAATGAGCAACGCCTTTGCCGAGAATCGAACCACGGACTTCTCGGTTACGCGTCGAGCATGCAGACCACTACACCACGAAGGCATGCGAAGAAGGCGGGAGAAATACCTTATATACTCCCCCTTTTTAAAGGGCGACTGGGGTTTGGGGGACCTAATCGCCAAATCCCGGTGGTGGAGAATCATCATCCACCACCTTTTTTTAGTTTGGGTGCCAGTTGTAGAGACATTAGGTTATTACGAAGCAGGAGAGGTAAAAAAATAAGCAACGCCTTTGCCGGGAAAAGTTATTTGAGAATGCATTTAGATACATTGATGATATTATAAGTTTCAATAATAATTCTGCTCTAGAACAATTTAAAATTTACCCAAATAGTTAACACTTAATAAAACTAATACTAATCAAGATACTATTGAATACCTTGACCTACTTATAATTAAGCACAGTAAAATTAAATTATATGATAAAAGGAGAAATTTCCATTTTAATACTATTAAACTAATTAATTGGAACTCTAATATCTCTAGAAAAGTAATAGGTAAGACTTTTTATAACCAACTAATCAGAATAAAAAACATATGTACTGAAATAGAAGATTTAAAAGTTGAAATAATAAAACTAGTTGATATTCAGGTTAATAACCAAGTCCCAACACAATTTATTAATTTATATATTAAAAAGGCAGGCATTAACTTTTCTTTATAATTTATTGACTCTTTATACACAGTCCAGTCACATTAATGTGACCATCTGTCAAAAGCCAGAATAACCACCTTTCGCAGAGCGGACTGCTGCGAGACGTGCAGGAAGAGAGTCACATAGGTCCCTGAAGGTGTTCTCTGGGATGTTGAGCCATGCCGACTCTAATGCCGTGGCCAGCTGCGCTAGATTACGCGGTTGAGGATCCATGGCGCGAACAACTCGATCGAGATGGTCCCACAGATGCTTGATTG